>LOJH01036436.1:0-15516 GCA_001685095.1 Ellobius talpinus | reverse complement strand
GGGGCTACGTGACAGACGCGGGTGCCAGCCAATCGCAAGTGAAGGCAGGGAGCGGGGTGCCTTGTGCGTCACAACTGTAATGAATGCTCTCGGGGTTTGGGGACAGAGGGGAAATGGGAGTGCCACGGTCGGGCCTCTCGCACGCCTGCGCTCGGCTCCACACCCGAATCGTCCTCCAGGCAGCGGGTGAGAGGAAAACGAGACCAGCGTTCGGAGAGCCGAAGAGCATCCTCCCGCCCCTGGGCGCCCAAGAACGCCAAGTGTTGCGTCAGTGGCACGGGGGCGGGGCAAAGGNGAGCAATGTGATTGACAGGCAAAGGAGCCCCCAGGCGGAGAGGAATGAGCTCGTCCAATCGGAACGCGGGGCTGGGCTCCTGGGCGGGCCTTCGTCTCCCCGATCCTCCCCTGTCTTCAAGCGCGAAAGCGGTGGTTGGGGAGTCTGTTTGTAGCTCCCGAGGTTTCTGCGCCGCGGTTCGCTGAGCGCTGCTCTCGCGTGGGGTTTGGGCAAGGTCGACTCTACCCACTTCAAAGAACTCTGCAAGTCCACGCCCTCTGAAAAGAAGTTTTCCGTTTCGAACTTAGCCCAGTTTAACCCCTTCAGCTGAGGACCTTCTGTCATCTGCAGTCAAGTTCAGATTCGCTGATGTGAGGGTCTTGGGATTTCGACTGCGTTTTAAATTTAAAGCCAAGAACTGTTCATGTTAGCTTTTGTACAGTGCTTTCCATATGATGCTTCGACAGTAAGTGACCTCCAACCTCCTCAGTCTCCCCTGCAAGCGCACACCCTTTCCTTTTGACCTAATAAAAACTGTTGAAGTAGACTGACCTAATGCGTGAGGAGGTCGAGAGTTATGTACAAGTTGAGTTCTAGCCCTACACTCAAAACATTTACCTGAACAAATTATATAACCAGCCAACAATAGGAGTGGATAAAGAAAATGTGGCGTATATACAAATTTTTTCACCATAAGGAACGAAGTTATATGTAGGAAAAAGATCGAACTGGAGATAAGGCAGTCTCATAAAGATAAATATATCCTGCTTCCTCTTGTTTGTGGTTCCTAGATTTTACATAGATACATTAAATCATGTATGCATTTGCAACTTGAAAGTAGACATGAAGTTGTCTGCGGGAATAAAAGGGGTTAATAAATTAATAATAAATTGGAGGGGAATATGTTTGATGCACAAGAAATACTTGTATGAAGTTTCTAATATGAAATTAAGTATTAAACAAACAGGTTATATATAATTTTCCCGATCAAGGAGGCTCATCAGCAACTAAAAGACCTTTTCATCCAGTCTTGTACCAGGTTAAGCTGACTCTTTAAGGTTTAAAATGTCTTTAACAATTTGCAAAATGAATCACCCATCATAATTCAGGGTTTCAAGATGACCGCCAGAGGATCTTTCAAGAGGAGATATATGTGTGCATGTGTGTACATGTGTATTTACACATGTAGAGAGAGCGAAATTATATAATTAGATCATTTCTCCCCTCCCTCCAAACCCTCACCTGTACCACCCTTCTTGCTCGCTTTCAAATTCATAGTCTTTTTCTTGAATTGTTGCTACACACACCCATTCCTAAATATACAAGCACAACCTGCTCAGTCCATATAACATACTTGCATGTATATGTTTTCAAGGGTGACCATTCGGCCCTGGATCACCACTTAGTGTGGTCTTCCCTGGAGACTGTTTCTCCAGCTATCAGCATCCCTTAGCTACCTGTGCCTCTTGGTTCTTATGGACTAGCACCCACACAGCAGAGTCCAAATTCGGCATCCCACAAAGTGACCTTGCTTTCTTGACACTTAGTGCTACCCCACCTTCTTGAAATGATCCACCTCATCTCCGCTTGTTGAAACGTGTCTTTTCTTCAAAGCCCAGCTAGACGGCTACCTTCTGTGAAGCTTTTCACAATAATCTGCCCCCCAGGGGGAGGGGAATATCTCTCTTCTTAGAGTTGCAATTGTATGTCTTATCCATATTCCTCACAGGACCTGCTGCCCCAAACTCCTCTGAAGATTTGGAAGCACCCAGAAAGCGGGAACGGAGTTACTTTATTGCTCCTAGTCACTCCTGAAATAGATAGCAGTAGAGAGCGGTAGCATCTTCAGCTCCCAGTAGTCTCAGAAAGCGCAGTTGCCGGAGTCCCTGCATCAGATTCCCTGCGTCAGAGTCCTCGAGGTGATTATTTAAAATGCAGGCTCCTGGACATCTGATGCACTATATCAATATGGAGAAAAGGTTAGAAATCTATTTTTAATAAGCTCTCTATTGTTGTGCACACAGAAGTCTGAAATCACAATTCTCTAGTCACCTAAATATTATTTTTAAAAAATATTGAGTTCTGAAGGTATAGCTCAGAGGTAGAATACTTGTTAGTGTACACAGGCCCTGGGTTCAGTACCTAGCACCACCCCCAAGTGAGAGTAAATGTCCACAAAGCAGAGTAGTGATATTTATAACAAAGACAGTGTATATAAGAACACACATGTACACACACACACACACACGAAAAAGAAGGTGTTGCAGAATATTTGTTTACACTGTGAAGATGTAGTTTTGCCAAGGTCCTTCTGATTGGTTTAATAAAGAGCTGAATGGGCCAATAGCTAGGCAGGAAGAGGTTAGGTGGGACTTGCTGGGACAGAGAGGACTCTGGGAAGAAGAAAGGCAGAGTCGCCAGCCAAACGCAGAGGAAGCAGGTTGGGCAGTAGGGAGATGCAGTGATCAACCACGTGCCAGAACGTAGATTTAAAAACATGGGTTAATTAAGTTATAAGAACTAGTTAGGAACGAGCCTAAGGGAAGGCCAAACTTTCATAATAATAAGTCTCCATGTCATTATTTGTGAGCTGGGGGTCTTGACCAGAAAGTTAGTCTACAGTAAAGACTGATAGACTCCTAGCAATTCAGTTAGAATGAGCACAACTGTTTGGGTGTTGTCTGAAGCGGAACCTGGGAAAGAAGTTTTTCAAGTTTTAAAGAAAAGGTTAAGTCCAAACCTGAAAGAGAGAAAAAAATGAGGGTTCAAAGTTCATGTTAGCATTTTGGGGAGGATAAAATGTAGTATGACCCTGTCTCAGAACAAAGACCCAACTTAGTATTTTTTTTAATTTTATTTATTTTTTATTTTATGTGCATTGGTGTTTTGCCTGCATGTATGTTTGTGTAGGGATGTCAGATCTTGGAGTTACAGGCAGTTATGAGCTGCCATGTGGTGCTGGGAATTGAACCCCAATCCTCTAGAAGAGCAGCATGTGCTCTTAACCACTCAGCCATCTGTCCAGCCCCCCAACTTAATATTTTTTTACAACCCACTAAGTCCAGTTATTGCTGACCTGTGTGCTATCTACTGCAGTGTGGGAACCCTAGCAGTAAACTGGCCCAACTTTAAATGACATTAATGATATGAGCCTATCATATCGCTTACCTTCTCAAAGTCTTATCTTCCACATTCATACATGGGTAGGAAGGAAAAGTGCACGACCTGGGAAGGGTTGGCATGGGTTTTAAATATGACACCTGAGGGTAACACTTGATAAAATGAACCTTATACAGGCAGCTCTTTTACACACAGATATTTGTCAAAAATCTATTTTCCACCCTCTGTCTTGAATTAAGTATTTGGGTCCTAGACAGAAATGTGGTCACTATGAACCATCTATATGGTAGCAAACACCTGTAAACCTAGTTAGTCCCTGGGAGGCAAAGGAAGGATGGCAGCTGAAAGTTCCAGGCTAGTTCCTAGCTATCCAGAATTACAGAGTGTGACCCTGTCTCAAACAAAACTGTCTTATCAAAGATTTGCTATGTGCAAGAAAAGCTTTCGACTATTAAGTTGCTGTGTAAGCTGTTAAAAGGTATAGAAATTTGATCTTGCAAAAATAACCTAAGATGGCTTTGAACTTGTAATCCTCCTACTTCTGTCTCCCAGAGCGATAGAATTAAAAACAAATGCCATCACCCCCAGCCACTTTTCTAGGTTTTCAAGGACTAAAATTCCACGTGGTTTATCTGGGTGCTTTGTAAGTGCCAGCGTGTGTTGAGATGATTGGAATTCCTGTGACTTCAGACAGAGATGCTAGCAGGGCAAGGTGAGAAGTCCCAGCTTTCAGCTGGTACCACTTTCTCTTTTGAATTATAAACTTTTCGTGAAGCTCATCATTTCAATCAGTCTTCTGTGAGCTACTGTATTGGTCAACCAGGACTTTCCACAAGGCCAACGACAATCGAAATGGTTAGATTGGAGATCTGTTTGGGGCAAGGAGTATCAGGGACCTGTAGGTGGATTAAATGGCAGCAAAGGTATACACATGCCTGAGGATCCTGCCGTGTTATGATCACCTGACTGTGTCTTCATAGCTAGGAAGCCTGTGCTCCATCAGTATAGGCTGAGAGCATCAGCGTCAGCTAGCACTTGCTCTACCCCATCGTGGACCTATGTAGACGAGGAACCAGATGGAATTGTAAAGTCCATGTCATGAACCACTGTCCTTGTGAGTGCAACTAAACCGCCTGAGCTTGGCAAACTCCCCATGCTGCAATAATAAAATACTACATGCATTTAATAAGAGTCCTTGTGTCGGGCAAAATGCCAATCACTAAAAAAGAAGAGATAAATAAAGAGTGGCCCTTACGACAGCCCAGTGAGAAGGGACAAACTTAAACAAATAACAAAAAAAGCCTGTCGGGCCGGTGCATACTGTCGTCTCAGCACTTGGTAAGTAGGGACAGGAGGATCAGGAGTCCAAGGCCAGATTTGGATATATAACATGTTTGAGGGCAGCCTGGGCAACATGAGACTCTGCCTCAAAAAACAAAAACAGAAGGAAAAAAGTAAATAAAAAGCAGCAAACAAAAGAAGCACAGTCACAACAACAAAACAAATGAACGAAAACTCACCACAGATGTTCTTCATGGTATTGTGGGAAAATATCTCATTTGGTTTGGGAAGAAAGAGTCAGAGGAAATTTAACAGAAACCATGTTTGGAAAAAAAGAGACTTGAAAAACTTTCGAGATGACCATCAAAAAGGAAAATCTTGCTGTTTTAGAAATTAGTCCCCTGACATTTCTTCATCGCTATAAAGATTTGTGTAGTTTGCATAACATCCAGGCAAAAATTAAAATTCCAAAGCTGTAGGAAAATACCTTATGCCACATCTTGCTTCAGAATTTGACCTGGAGAAAGAAGGGAGAGGTGGGTTTTGTCACGTGACTGTCCTCTGGCCATATTATGAAAAGCAGTGATGCAAAAACCTGCATGTCCCCTTGGTGCTGATACACAGCTCTTACGTAAGTCTGAGAGTGGCCTTTCCTCATTTACCTGAAGAAGCATCTGGTAGTTTGAGGCTGTTGCTGTTCTAAAACACACAGCTGCTGAATGTCAGCCGACTGTCTTCTCTCCTTGGTTTGCGGCTTAGGCTCAAGCTTACAGGAGAAAAAAATCAGCCAGCAAGCTGACTTTTGTCTTCAGTAGCGTGGTGCTGTCGACGGCTGGACAAAATAATAATGGAAATGTGAGGGGGTTTTCAGGAATTATTGAGTTAGAAATAATCGGTCATTTTCAGAGCCTCTATTTTGGCTTCCATAGCAAAAGCCATCGGTTTTTCAGAACCCTGTGAATGAGAAGAAGCAGGCAGATCTCTGTGGGTTCCAGGACAACCTGGACTATGAAGCAAGTTCTAGGCCAACAAGAGCTATATAGTTTCGAAAATAAAGACAAAAGGAAAAAAAGACAAAGCCTAAGCACCACCACCACCAACAGAATGTATGCCATCCGGTTCTTAAAACCCTATCGTTTAGGAGGCTGAGGCAGGGAGGTTGGAGATCTGAGGCCAGCCTGGACTATGCAGCAAGGCCTTACTAAAAGGAAAGAAAAAGAAGGAAGGAAGGAAGGAGTCTCTACGGGTCTGTAAGCATGTATGAATATAATCTCCATCACACATATCACACTACCTGTGTGTCAGACCCCTAATATGAAGAACTTGGCAGAGAGTAAATGAGGTGGAGCTTTTCTTACAGCCTCTCTCACTCCTCTGTGCCTCTTGGTCATTTCTGTCACATTCAGGATCTTTTTTTTTCAGACAGGGTCCCACCCCACAGGCTTTCCCCTTCTGAAACTTATTCTCAGCAATCCTACCGCTTCAGCCTCCTGAGTTCTAGAGTTACAGGCACGAGGCACCTGCGTCAGTATCTTTTTTATTATAGTATCCTGGTGTTGTCTCTCTTTCTCATTGAAAACTCGGGGTTGAGACTGAAGGCTCCATTCATGCTGAGCAGAAGCTTTGACCAAAGATGACAACAGGATGGACTGGTGTTTGCTACCGTAGACCTTTGCTCTTGCTTAGAAAGGTGGTCGGTGTTTTCACTCATTCAGACTTATCCATTAATCACATACAACATGCTTTGCCCTGTCGGCTGTTTGGAGAACATCAGTAGATGAGACAAAACTCATCAGTGGAGGTGAAAATTCATGTCAATTAAAGCCCAGCTGGAAACTCAGTGTGCCAATAGGGGAGCCAATAGGGCAGACTTTGCTAGGGACTGTTCAGGTTCCAGCACTGAAGTCCTACCTCCCAGGACTCTCTTAGTCCAGGATAGAGGGCCTTTATATGAACAAAACAGATTTATTAAAGGCCTCCAGTGTGCTGGACGATGCTAGCACACGCCTTAAATTCTAACACTCAGGAGGCAGAGGCAGGTGGATCTCTGTGAGTTCGAGGCCAGCCTGGTCTTACAGAGCGAGTTTCAGAACAGGCTCCAAAGCTACACAGAGGAATCCTGTCTCACAGAGAAACCCTGTCTTTAAAAAACCATAGGAAAGCATTGTGGTCTTTGCCCAAAGGGAGCATTCGTTCTAGAGGAGGCTGGATCTAGAAGAGACAGAGTCTGCTTCAGGACATTATTTGATGAGCATCACGCCATAGAGACAGGTGCTCATGATCCTGGAAGTAACCCCAATTAAACTGACTGGTTTACCACGTTAAACTTTCATGAAATCATTTCTTCAGTCTTACATTACCCTCTCTGTCTGGGATGAATAGAAATCAAATCGCTTGGAAAAGCCACAAGCAGGGAGACATAAAACCCCAAAGCTCATGGTAGTGGCCTTCTATTGTCCTGATAGGAGTAGATATGGAGGAGGTGTGTAGATTCCGCAGCTCCCAGCCAAGGAGGGAAGGGGAGGGTCTGGATGAAGGTGTGGGATCACCAAGGAGCTAGAAGTTAGCAGAGCAAAGGAGGGAAATTGTTCTAGGCATGGGGAGCAAGGTGCAGGATGTGAGAGCCCTGGGAAGAGGTGGTTCAGGAGCCCCGGGGGGGGGCACTGTTCTGAGCACTGCAGGTGGCAGGAGGTGGGGCCTGTGAGAGGATCTAGATGTGTCTTCCAGAAAACTACATTGTTGGCAAAGTAGAGGACGAACTGATTACAGAGGGCAAAGTGGGACCAGGAGACCAGAAGAAAAGGAATGGGAGCCTGGGTCTGCTTCCAAGATGGGAGACAGAGCTGAGATTCAGACATAAGGGTACACCTATACAGTACATCAAACACAAAATACAGGAGATGACTTAATGGCTTATTGGATGTGCATAGGGGCTGGGGACAAAGAGGGAAGGATGACGACCCCCCCCAGGTGTCTAGATTGAGTGGATGGGGTTGGGGTGGTGACATATAGCTAGGTGCTTTAGATCTGTGAGACGTAGTAAGTAGCTGGACAGTGAAGTCTGGCTGGAAAGAGATGTAGGCTGGAGACAGGCTTGGGAGGGTACACAGAATACATGGAGCACAAAGGGTACCACTTACTGCCCTGGGCAGAGTTGGAGTGTGTGGAATGAGAAGGGATGACAGCGAGGATGCCGCTGGGGTGATCAGGTTTGCAGCAGATGCTAGGAGACAATCTGATGACAGAGTCGATCTTGGACCTGACCTGAGATCAGGCAGGAGGAGCTGATGGAAGATGCCAGGTCGGAAGCGGTGTTCTCAGAACAGCAGATTGGGGAAACAGAAGCCAAAGGAGCTGGTTGGAGGTGACTGGGCTGTGTGGTGCTAAGCAGTGTGTATAAGAGCACCCAGGGGGATTTTCATGCTATCATCCCTAGCTCCCCCAAGGCAGCTAAAATCATAAGGTAGAGGAGGCAAACTGAGCTTTGGAAAGATAAATAAATCTCCTAACTCAACCCTTTCCCCAGTCCCTAAGTCAGGAGTGCTTTAAGCTAAATGTGGCTTTGGGAGTAGATGTTGGGAGCTGCAATAGAAGAAATGCTAGGGAGTTTTGATTACAGATGGGATTCGAGGGCCAGGGTTGTAGATCAGTAGTAGACCGCCACTTGCCGAGCGTGTGCAAGGCCTGGATCCAATAGCACCAAAAGAGAACCAAATCAACAACACGAACAGTAAGTTCAAGGCCAGCTTGGGAAGAGCTCAAGCAACAGAAGACTGGGGATGTAGCTCAGTTGTAGAGCGCTAGGCCAGCATGTGTGTACGTGTGGGATAACGGGTTTAGTGTGTGTACACACACACTCATGCACACAAACACACACACACACACATTAGGTCTGTAGGGTTGGGAACTGTCAAGTCAGAAGAATTACAAATGATGTCAAGGTTTTGTAATCAAGAGAATTGGACCCTTTACCAAAAGGACAGAAGCTGAGCCAGGTCTATTTTGGCAGTGGGTGAGGGGGATGTCAGAGGAAGGAAGAAAAGGAAGCAAAGATGAGTCCAAGGTTAGCAGTGTTGAGTTACTAGAGTTCTTTAAGGTCATTGGAGCTGGCAGGCTGGATCCTTACTTTTAAAGAGAGGTGATGACATGTATATTAATTTGGGGAAAAAAGATGACTGGACCGGCTGACAGCCTGAAGTAGTCCAGAGCAGAGAAAATTATACAAACACAAGCTTCTTTCTCTTTCAGGAAAAAAAAGTATCACGACAGAAGCAAAGCTCATGGCCTGTCATGTGCCTCTGGGTTCTCTGGGACTGAGGGTGCAGCAGGGCTGTGTGGAAGGGACCCTAAAGCCCATGACAACCCCGATACTCCTGCACCAGTGGGCTGGAAGTCAGAAATAAGGCCGCTTACACTACTCTCAGGTTGAGAGCCACTCTGGGCATGCTCTATGTATGCAAATGTGTCCACTACACAAGTGTGTGTACACTACACAACACACACACTGTCATCTGCCTTATATTTATTCCTAACCACCTTCCACTTGGAACTCTAAAAGTCTGCATAATGCCTTTCCAGAGCAAGTGTGAAGTCTTACCTGCCCATCGAGCGCTATCTCCCAATTTCAGGCAAGGCCTATGTAAAATGTAAACATCTTCCCAGAGTCTTGATTTAGCTATGCCCTGGCCCCAGGCCTTTGTCTTTACTCTTACACACTGAGTTACAACAACTATCTTTCCCAGCTTCTCCAGGTCATCGATCCAAGTTGAGAGAGGAGCGTGACCTTAAGCTCATGCAAGATGCAATTTATTCTGTGCCCAGGCTGAACAAGGCTGAACACTGTATTTCAACATGAATTGTTCTGAGTTTGGTAGAGAAAGTGCTACATCAATTCGAGGATCACAGATCGCCCCTTTTCCTCCTGGACCTTAGGGAGAGCAAAGGTGAGGAGGAAACAGCTCATGGTCCTGGAGTTTACAATTTTATGGGGTTGAGAAAGGCAAGCACACAGAGAATCACAGGGTAATTCAAGAAGATAAGGGACGTATAAAAATTCAGTTAGGGCTGGAAGAGGAAGAGGCGTATTCTGATTGGGGGGATAAAAAAGTGAGTGGCAAGGAACACCTAGCCAGTCTCCACTGGGGTCCGTGGGAAGTCAGTGGATAAACAGAACAGCAAGAGGAAGAACAGGAGCAGGAGCAGGCGGCTGAGAAGGTGTGAGCTGCTGGCTGGGGTTTGGGAGGAGAATAAGCAATAAAGCCAGGTTTATTAAAGGAGTGTAAAGGACCTTGGACTTGGAATGTCAAGGTGAGAACTTTTTACATCGCTGACTGGGCGCTGAGGAACTAGTGAGGAGCTTGGAGCAAGGTAGTCCCAGTTACACCTGGATCTAAGAGGCCTGTGCTGTTAAATTTGTCAACTTGACTCAAGCTTCTTGGGTTATCTGGGAAGAGGGAGCTTTGGTTGAGAAATTGTCTCCATCAGATAGGCCTACAGTATGTCTGTGGGGTATTGGGAGGTGAGGAGAAACCACTGTGGGCAGCAATATCCCTGGGCTGGTGGTCTTGGGTTGTACAAGAAGCATGCTGAGCAAGCCGTGGGGAGCAAGCCATGGTCTCTGGTTCAGTTCCTGCCTCCACCAGCTTCCTGCCCTACTTAAGTTCCTGATTGGATTCCTTCAGTGATAGACAGCTATCTGGATGTGTAAGCCAAAAAAAACCCTCTTTCCTTCCCAGGTCACTTTAGGTCATGGTCTTTCTTACAACAGCAATAGGACATAAACTAAAACAAAGTTTAATTCTGCAACTGTTCACCAGGAAAAAGTCAGAGAGAGGAGAATAAAGGCAAAGAGAAATTTTGGACATATTGGGCTTAACATGTCAGCCCAATCTCTGAGTGAATGTACTCACTAAGACTTGGAAAGAGGGCCTGCCCATCAGGAGTTATAGTCTATGCCACCTTGGCTTCTCCGTCTCCAAGCAGGGACAAGCAGGCTTACTTCAGGTTGTTTTGGGAATCAGACACAAGCTTTAGAAAAGACAGCACAGCGCCTGACTCACGATGGGCATGAGGCAGGGTCTGTAGGATGCTGTGGTTACAACAGAGGCAACTACCCTGTTCCTTCTTCCACTAGCCCTTTTATTCTCTCTGGAATTCCTCCTCAAGGCCAATAAACAAAAAACACGTGGCAAACACGTGCTGCAGCCACAGCTGCCTTTTCCCTGCAATGACCGAGGCCCAGCATAGAAACAACAGTTAACTGGCTCCGTCTTCCCCACACAGCCACGCTCCAGGGTGGACACTCAGCCTCTGGGAAACGGAAATTCTGCGAATGTCTTATTTTTGTCTTCTTTCTCCAGGCAGGGGCTTCATAAAAGTGATAATCTTGGATTCATTAATGAATGGAGTTAATATGTAAAGTATTATGTATTGTTTATGAATCCATGCAAAGTCTAAGTATGTATGTATATAGGCATACAATTCATACCCAGAAAACTTTATAGTCCGTGTACCCACACTGTAAACACAGTGTACATACATACACACACACACACACACACACTATGAGGATTCAGATCCAATGAGATGGTTCAGTGAGTGAAGGTGCTTGTTACAATCCTGGAGACTTGAGTTTGATCCCTGGGACCCAGGTACAGATGGAGGAGAGAACTGGCTCCACAGGCTCGCCCTCTAACCGCACATGTGTGTGACACATGTACACTAATGATAGCAACAAGTAACGTTTTAAAAACACACTGGGTTCAATAAACTGGTTACGTACCACCTGTGAGAAAAGTAGGGAGGGAAAGTAAACTCCATCTGTAATGCTGCACTTGTTTTTCTTCTATCTGGGTGCTGAGTTATTCTCTCTACGTAGTTTGTGTGCAGGGAATGATATACCGATATATGTATGCAATTTTAGGTTTTGGAGAGAAAAAAGTCAGGTCCTCTATTTTTGACATGGCGAGCTTGAGCTGACTGGGTTCTGTCAAAGAGGGAAACCAGATAGGGAAGGCTCCTTTGCCGCCTACTTCGGATCCAGCCAGAAGACAGACTGCCAACCCTCAGACACCAGAGGAGGAATCCCCACAAACAAAAGAGAAGGACACCGGAAAATCGGAAGATCAGATCGTCTCCAGTGCCTCCCTGGAGGAAGTGCAGTCCAGAAAACGTGGCAGGGAACTAGCAGCAGAGGAAGGGCTGGCAGGACAGATGGGTCCCTGAAACAAAGACAAGGGAAGTTCGGTTCTTTAGATTTCTGGGGAGAAAAAAAAACACAGAGAAGGAAGAGAGAGACTGTGTGGTGGCAGAGAAGACAATAGGCTGTCAGAAGCAGAGCTGTAGTGACTCCATTTGTGCAGAGACTTCCAGACAAGTGCTCACATAGCCGGGCTCCTCAGCTCACCAGGAAACAACAAACTGGGGGGACATACATGGGACGGGGACCCCACCCACCCCTGATCCATCATTGTTTGGGCTCCAGTCTCACCCATAAGGAGGGCTGACGAGTTATACCTGTGTGGCGCTCTGCCTGGATGTGTTTTCCAGACCACAGAGGAAGTCCAGGTGGACATAACAGTCTTGCTGAAATGAAGAGAAAAAAATCAACATTTGGAAGGCACGGCGGCATCACAACTGTGACCCAAGTCAGGTCCCGTCACCTGTTCTCAATAAGCCAATTAAGACCCAAATTCAAAGTGAGAAGCAGGAAAAGGGTATCCATTCAATATGGCCACATTGACAAGAGAAACCAAAAGGTTCAGTAACCGCCCCCCTCACCCCTGCACCTCCAAGTCCATCTTCTGGATCCTGAAGTGAGACCAACGTTTAGGGCCAAGGATTTGTACGCCTAAGCAGTCCTGGTCAAGGTGTGACCCCACCCACCCCTGATACATCATTGTTTGGGCTCCAGTCTCACCCATAAAGAGGGCTGACGAGTTATACCTGTGTGGCGTCTCTCTCTCTGGGAGACAGGGCCCCACTCGGAGTGGTACCTGCTTCTTTTCCCAGCATGAGATTCCTGGGGAAGCTCCCATTTCTTTGGGATCGATTGTTTGAACAGTCTTGTAGTCGGACGGAGAAACCCAAGTGCCTCTAGAATCTCCCCATTCTACCCAGGCCTGCTCCAGAGGCGTTTGTGAGGCAGAGTACATACTAGAGACAGGAAAGAGCTTCCTGGTAACTAAACAAAGCTTCACACGGTGTAGTCCCGACAACGGGTCAAAGAAACCCCTTGGAAACTAGGAGCGGAACGGTTGCCCTGCTTGGAAGGCCGGGAAACATTTCGGTTCCGACAAGACGGAACGCGCAGACCTCCCTGGTCCGTTAGAGAACAGAACCCTGGGGCCTTCAAGAGAGACTCTGGAGCAGCCTGTCGCTTACCACATCCTTCTGCAGAGGTACTAGAAGGACTGAAGTAAAGGCTGCCAATAGTCATGAAAATGTCTCCTAGAAGCCAAGGCTTCTTTCCTGAGACCCAGTAGGGACAGAAGAAGGCACTCTGGACTTGGGAACTGGATTCGAATCATGGCTCTGAGTCTGCTGCCGAGAGACAGCCTGGGGCTGCCTAAGTTAGTAGCCTCCAACCAAACATGGCTATTGAGCATGCGAAATGTCGTTAGCCTAAATGAATTTTCAATTTAATCAGTTAATTTATTCATTTTGATACAGAGATTTCCCCCCCCTTTGTTTTTGAGACAACCCTGACTGTCCTGGAACTCATTCTGTAGAGCAGGCTGGCCCCCAACTCACAGAGATCGGCTGCCTCTGCCTCCTAAATTTTGGGGTTAAAGGTATGTGATACGGAGATTTTCTGTATTTTAGGTTGGCTGGGAACTACAGCACCCAGGCTAGCTTTAGACCCTTGCTTCAACCTTCAAGTACAAGTGTGCATCACCATGCCTACCTATACATTTTATTAAATCTTAGTTATATTTTTCATTATTTATTAATTTGGGTTTTGTGGGCATGCAGGTGCCACAGTACATACATGGAGGCCAGAGGACAACTTTCAGGACTTAGTTCTCTCCCTTGGATATATGGGTTTCGGGGACTGAACTGAAGTTGGTAGGCTTGGTACTGAGCCCCTTTACGTACTGAGCTATCTTGCCAACCCTTGACCTCAATTCATTTCTCCTTCATCCTATTGTGGAAAGGGTTAGAAATGGCAGCATGTGCTAGGTACTTGAAGAGACTTGGTGTTTTGAGACAGGGTTTTTCTGTAGCTTTGGAACCTGTCCTGGAACTCTCTCTGTAGACCAGGCTGGCCTCAAACTCACAAGCTCTGCCTGCCTCTGCTTCCCTAGTGCTGAGGTTAAAGGTGTGTGCCACCACCACCCGACTAGATGCATTTTCTAACTGTCATTAGTGGCTTGAGTGATTTTTTTTGACACATCAGCACAAGGTTTTAATATGTTTCTCTGAATATTTGACAAGATAATGCAAGTGATAGGGATATCTGGATCAGCCAAAATTGGTAATAAAACTGAAATATTTTAATTTGAAATATGGTATGATAAGTTATGGTCCAAACTCAAACTATAATCCTGAAAAAATTGTAGTGTTTAAAATGTAGGACTATTCCTGACACAGAAATCAGTGTGGATGTAGAAGCTAGCAGTGGCATGGGTGACTATTCTGTCAAACCTCATGTTGTGGGAGATGGTCAGTAGGTAAGAGCACTTATTCTTCTTCCAGGGGACTCTCGTTCAGTTCCCCACAACCTCATTGGGCAGCTCATAACCAATGTGATCCTAGCTCCAGGGTAGCTGACACCCCTTCTGGTCTCCAAGGACATCTACAATACATAGACATAATTCAAAAGATACATGCAAGTATCTATATACACGTACACAGAATTCCAAAGATACATGCACGTATCTATACACATGTAGACAGAATTCCAAAGATACATGCATGTATCTATACACATGTAGACATAATTCAAAAGATACATGCACATATCTATACACACATAGACATAATTCAAAAGATACATGCACGTATCTATACACACATAGGCAGAATTCAAAAGATATATGCATGTATCTATACACACGTAGACAGAATTCCAAAGATACATGCATGTATCTATACACACGTACACAGAATTCAAAAGATACATGCATGCATCTATATACACATATACAGAATTCAAAAGAAATCTTTTTTTTTAAATCATGACACTTGTATTTGATCCCTGGGACGTATGTGGAACTCCTGTAATGTGCCTTCTGTTCTCCACAAAGGGCACAGTAGCACAAGAGGGTGCCACCCCACTAACAAAATTCGTGTTGATGTTTAATTGCTCTGTGATAGTGTCGGAAGGCCCTCTGAGATGGTCACAATAGTAAGATAGCTGTCTTGTGTGTTGATCTGTTACAAAGGCAAGATGCCTCCTCGCTCCCTCCTTCTACTCCTCCTCCTTTCTCTCTTCCTCTTCCCCTCTCTCTGAGGGAATCAAACAGGCGAAATCTGTATGGTGGAAGCCATGATTAAACAGAGATGTTACTCAATTACCATGCAAGCTCCTGCCATCCTGTTGCTGCTCTTCCAGATGAGGATGGTCCTGCTGACTGACAGGTGAGGATGGTCCTGCCGACTGACAGGTGAGGATGGTCCTGCCGACTGACTGACTGACAGGTGAGGATGGTCCTGCTGACTGACAGGTGAGGATGGTCCTGCTGACTGACAGGTGAGGATGGTCCTGCTGACTGACTGACTGACAGGTGAGGATGGTCCTGCTGACTGACTGACTGACAGGTGAGGATGGACCTGCTGACTGGCTGACTGACTGACTGACAGGTGAGGATGGTCCTGCTGACTGACTGACAGGTGAGGAT
>LOJH01036435.1:0-15297 GCA_001685095.1 Ellobius talpinus | reverse complement strand
TGGGATTTTGATGGGCATTGAGTTGAATCTGTAGATTGCTTTTGGTAAGATTGCTGAGGTTTTTTTTTAAATTGGGAGCATGTGTCTCAAATTCTGTGCCTACACCACTTGCAAAGCTCACTTTGAGGGTGAAACACATTCTTTCAGACTCAGCTGAATTTGTTCTTTAGCTGTAGGAACACCATTAACTAGTAGCATACCACTGTTTTTGTGATAATGTGATTGTCATCGTTATCCTTCTTTTTTTGTTTTATTTGACTTAGGGCTTTGTGTAGGTTAGGCTACCCCCAAATTCATGTAGTGGTGGCTGGCCTTAAATTGGTATATAACCCAGGTATTAAGCCTGTGTGGTTACTGCTTCAGTCTCCCAAGTACTTGGACTTATAGACATGAGGTATCATGCTTGACATAGACCATTGACTTTTTTTTGGTCTTTGGAGACAGGGTTTCTCTGTGTAACATTCCTAGCTGTCCTGGAACTAGCGCTGTAGACCAGGCTGGCCTCTAACTCACAGAGATCCTCCTGCCTCTGCCTCCTAAGTGCTGGGATTAAAGGTGTGCACCACCACCATCCAGCTACCATTAACTTCTAAGAGCTAACGTTCTTCTGTTGTGAGCCAGAGTTCCTGAAACAAATTGGAATATAAGGACCCCTAGGTCTTTTTTCCTAAGCCGTATGTTATATTCTCTTAAGGTGAAACCATCCCAGATATAGAATCCTGGGGAATATTTAATGTTGTGATTGTAGATGGAAACCCTTTGATAAGTTTATGGGAGAGCATCCATGTCTATAATAGAAAATAGAAGTCTAAAGTCTTAAAGCATACAGTGAATAGATATTGCCTTTCTGTGGTTAATAGAACAGAGTGAATCAGTTAAAACATTCTCTGTGTGTGTGTGTGCATGCACATGCACACAGGCGCATGTGTACACACACCTGTTCCTATATGGATGCAGGTGCATGCATCTATTAGTATGTGTGTAGAGGTCAGAAGACAACCTTGATCCCCTCCTTTCACCTGGGATTAAAGGCGTGTGCCACCACCGGCTTACCAGCCTTGTTTTTAAGCTCCACAACTACAGTTCATGTTGAGTGTTCCCTTAGGAATGATAGGCTTGTAAGCACCTGTAACCCATGAGCCCATAGATGCATGTGCCTGAAGACGTAGCTGGTGTCTAGCCTTGAGTTCCACTGCTGTATTAGCACAGTTTTGCTGCTTTTCTTTGTGGGGGCTGAGCAATCTACTTTTTTTCTCCCTCTCACAACTTGGTGGGCACTTGACCCAGCATGTAGGGGCAAGTTGACAGATTTTAAGAGATAATACTAGTTTTTTTTAAGGAAAGAATAATTTATTCTGAATCAAATGATAATACTAGTTTTCTTTCTTTTTTTTGAGATAGAGCATTTGTAATCTTACCAGTATAACATTTTTTTCTGAGATGTTCTCACTATGTAGACCAAGCTGACTTCGAACTCATAGATATCCTCCCACTTCCGTCTTCTCTCCTAAGTGCTGAGGTTGAAGGCTTGCATCACTACTCCTAACACTTTAGTTTTCTATTAGCAATAATCATGTCCCAGTAAACTTTGTTGGCTGTGATACTGTTACTGAACAAAGCTAGCATTATTTTCAATTCATTGATTACTACATTCTGGGTCTTGATCATTAGTATGCTTTAATATGGTGGCAATATTATGGCTTATATCCTATTTTTTGTTCTTTTTTTCCCATTCAAATAACCTTTATTTTACATCTCTTAATAAAAATTTAGGAGAAAAAAGCTTTTCTGTTGTTTGTAAACAGTAAATTGGCAGGTTTTTTTTCCTGTATGTCTCAACCTATTTCCTTCCTTTTTTTTCCTCCTGGTTAGCAGTCTTCTATTAGCACCTGCCCATAGTTTTATTCACAGAGCTGATTAGGATGTGTGTGTGTCTGTGTACACATGTGTATTTTACTTTTTTGAGGGGGAGACAGGATTTTATGTAATCAGGTTTATTTTGAACTCACCATGTAACAGGCTGCACTTGAACTCCTGCTTCTACCTCCCAAGTGCTAAGATTGCAGGCATGCACCATTAATCCCAGCATTTCATGTGTGTTTTAAACCAACTATATTACCATTATAAAGTACTCCAAATCCATTATAAAAGCATGCACCATTTCTTGCTGCTCCGTTTCATTTCATTATTGACTTACATGGTATAGTTTTTCCCAGTCATTATTTCCCTCAAGATTTCCAACTGCCTTCCCCCTTCTGGCAAAGGTTTCTTTGACATTGTGCTCCCTGCTTTTCTCCATTTCTGGTTACCCAGTACAAAGCCTGAATATGTTGATAGAGAGATGCCTTAAATTATCTCAGCATACACTATTGCTCCTTGGATCTTTTTCTTTTCCTTCTTTTTTATTTTTTAACATCCAAAGCCATTCTGTAACCTTTTGCCAATAGGCATATACCCAATTTTCTTCTATATTCACAATTCTCTGCTTTTATAGAATTATACTTCTCTCCGGTCCTCTCCCAGCCTTTATTTCACATGACTCCTTACTTTACTATCTGTTACCCTTTCTGTTACCTTCTTTCAACCCCGGTTTTGTGTGTGTGTGTGTGTGTGTGTTTGTGTATTGCACTCATATGTGAGAGAGAGACACACACACAAAGTGTGATCAAGTACAACTTTGTAGAGTTGTTTCCATCTGCCTTTTATATCAGTTATCACGATTTAACTCAGGCCACAGAATTGTGTGGGATAAGCACTTTAACCTACCAAGCCATGCTAGGTGGTGGTGGCACACGCCTTTAATCCCAGCACCAGGAGGCAGAGGCAGGCGGATCTCTGTGAGTTCAAGGCCAGCCTGGTCTACAGAGCTAGTTCCAGGCGAGGCTCCAAACCTTGTCTCAAAAAATAAAATAAAATAAAATAACCTACTGAACCATCTTTAGCCCCTCCCAGGTTTCTCTTTTCTCTTGAGTCACTTCTCTGTCACTTTTAGCTTATATGATATCTCTTATTTTGTTGCCCTTCTACATCTTATAACGTTATATTTAGTATTCATTCAAATACCGGCTTTTCAAACCTGTATAACCTAAATCAACAGCATGCAATTAATCCCTGAGAAAGTGAAGTCTCCTTTTATTTTTTTGAGACAAGGTCTTAAACTCATCTTGAACTCATCGCCTTTCTGCCTTAGACTCCAGAATGCCAGAATTACAAGAATGTGCCACTATATTATCCACTTAAAGTCTCCTCTTCGAAGCTTCACACAGAGATACTCCTGTAGAATGACAAAGTTTCACTATTTGGAATGGGATAAATAATTGAACCGCACAAAATTTCTGCCATTGCTAAATAAGACTAGATCTTTAATTTTATATGTTTTGATCATCTCAAGATATGAAATATTACCTCAGGAACAGTGAGTTTCATGATTTTGTTTATGCTGACCATTCTTCAGGATAATTACAGAGTTGAAAATGCTTAGTCTTCTGGTCTACACTGAAGAGGTCCCTTACTGATGGGAAGGACTCACAGTCTCCAAGGCAACCCAACTCATTTTGTACCACACTTGCTTGTTTTAAAATTGATTTATATATGAGGCTAAAATGTATTGCTTATGAGCCAGCCAGAGGACTCATCACAAAAGCATTTGTTGCCATACCTGATGATCTGATTTTTATCTTTGGAGATCACATGGTAGAAGGAGAAAACAGGATCCTGTGAGTGGTCCTCTGACCTGTGGGACATACCCTGCTGTGTGTGTATTTGTTTGCATGTGCGTGTCTGTGCAAATTTTAAAATGCAAAAAATAAAATATTAAATATATCCATTGGCTTTAATTCCACTGTGAGGGTAAAGATACATGGAATTTGAATTACTTTTCCACATGCCAATCATTCCTCCTTTTAGGATAGTCTTGGCTCTTCCAACTATTCCTCATATGATAATATCTTGATTGCTCTTCTGAGGACATGAAAATTTGTCAGTGTTCCTCCTAAAATGTGTTTGGAACTGGAGGTAGTATTCATTATGCTGAATTGGATGTGAATGTTCCACATCTGGACACTAACACAGTCTGAAGACTGTGAGTTTTTTAGCAGCCATGTTATGTTGGCTTGTAATGAATTTGCAATTAACTAAAACCCAAGGTTTTAAACTGGAAGTTCGCCTTTATATGACTTCATTCTAAATCATTTCTTCATTTTCCTTAGTTATACAATTTTAAAATATATATATATATAAATTTTGCATATTTCTGTATTAAATTTTTTCTTACTAGCTTATCAAGTAGCCTTTTAGTTTCTTTGAATTTCTTGCTTAATCATCTAGCTTATGCTGAGTCAACAAAGAACTTTGAACATTATTGTCAGAATGTTTTCAAATATCTGGAAAATACTAGTCAAAAGTATCTAAAACTGTGTTCCAAAAAATTGCTCAGAGATAGATAAAAGTCAGCTCTTAAGGGATATATGAATACTAGTGAAGATTGGCAAGGCCACACAAGTCTGAAATTTATTGTCATCTTTCAAGAGAGGCATTTTTTAAATATTACTTAAAAAGAAATTAGTGTTCTATGACATACTGTGTTAACATAGTGCCCAAAGATCTGCATAAGTCTTTCCAAGATCTCAAAAAATTAGTGTCTAGAGGCACACAAGACATCATGACCATTCTGAGGTGTGTGTGTATTTGTGTTTTCAGAAGGGCCTAATTATGTAGCCCAGGCTGGTCTCTAATTCAGTGTCCCCTGCCTTAGCCCTCTGTAGTCTTTAATATATATGTATATGTGTGTATATATTCTTTAAATATATATGTATGCATAGTTTTTTTCTTCAAATGATTTTTTTCATGTGCATTGGTTTTTTGCCTGCATATATGTCTGTAAAAGGATATTGAATTCCCTAGAAATGGGATTACAAACAACTGTGAGGTGCTGGAAAATGAACCCTGGTCTTCTGGAAGAGCAACCATTGCTCTTAATTGCAGAGCCATGTCTCTAGCCCTTAAAATATATTTTTAATTGACACAGTAATTATGTGTATATGATACTGTGTCACGAGATTCACTACATGGGAAATATATACTGAATCATATCAGAGTAATATTCATTATCATTTCAGACATTTATTTTCTTTGAATTCAGAATATTCAAAACTTGTCTGTTAACTAAAGTATCTCGTTAGTTATTTTCAACCATAGTTTAGTTTTCCTTTGGGGGGGTTCAAGACAGGGTTTCTCAGCTTTGGAGCCTGTCCTGGAACTAGCTCTTGTAGACCAGGCTGGCCTCGAACTCACAGAGATCCGCCTGCCTCTGCCTCCCCAGTTCTGGGATTAAAGGCGTCTGCCACCACCGCCCGGCTCAACCATAGTTTTTCTAGTTTACTACATAACATTAGTAATCAGGACTGAGTAGTTGGCTAAGTAGGGAAACCATTTGCTATGCAAGTATGAGGACCTGAGTTTTGATTCCCAGGACCCAAATGAATGCTGGGTGGACATAGTGGCATACCTTTAATTTCTAGAGGAGACAGGCTTTGGCAGGGCATGCTGGCTAACAGACTGGACATTATCGGTAAGTCTAGGTTTTATTTACAGATCTTCTCTCAACAAATAAGATGGAAGGGAAATTGGGGGTGATTCCCAGCACCAGCATTAGGCTTCCACATGCACAGGTCTGCACTTGCATATTCACCCACACACATGAAACAGGAAAAAAAAAGAAAAGAAATTCCTTGTCCTGCAGGGCTTGGTGGTACATGCCTGTAATCCCAGGTTTCTGAAGGCTTGGGCAGTAAATATGAGGTCAGCTTGGATATGTAGTGAAACTCTGTCTCCAACAAAACGGAAAAAAAGTAAGTTACTTTTGTTCAACTATACCCTTATGCCCATTAACCTTTTAGCTTCCACATATGTACCTAATATGTTTTACTTCACATAATTTCATCCAGTTCTATTCATGTTTCTGCCAGTGGTAGAATTTTAATCTTTTTAACGCTAAATAGTATTTTGTATACATATACTACATTTTCTTTGTCTGTTCAACAATGGTTACCTAAAGCTGATTCCTCATAAAAACAGTACTATAATAAATGTGCAAATACAGGTAGTCTCTTCAGCATACTGATTTCACTTCCCTGGATGTATGCCCAGTGGTGAGACTGCTAGATCCTGAGTTAGAGCTGCCTCTGCTTTGTTTGTTTTTGAGATTGTGTATCATAGGCTAAAACTTGTTATGTAGCTGAGAATGAGCTTGATATTCTGATCCTCTACCTCAGGAGTTCTGAGATTACTACATGGGAAATAGATACTGTACAGAAATATATATGTACAGATTATTGTACCACCACACCCAGTTTAAGTAGTGCTAAGAATTAAACCCAGGGATAGGTAAGTACTCTACTACATTAGCAACATCCCCATCGTTGTCTACTTGGTTTTGAAACTTATTTTTAATTGTGTGTGTGTGTGTGCACGCACACATGTGTGCATCTGTGGGTGTGGGCATGTAAGTGTAGGTGCCCAAGGAGGTTGGAGACATTAGATCCTGTGAAAGTGAAGTTACAGGTGATTGTGAGTAGCCTGATGTGGATATAGATGCTGGGAAGTGAACTTGGGTGCTCTGCAAGAGCAGTAAATGCTCTTAACTGCTGAGCCACCTCCCCAAACCCCAGCTCTGTCTTGTTTTTGAACAGACTCCATTTAGGGGCTGGAGAGATGGCCCAGTGCATTGCCGAGGCAGAAGCTGGCTAGATTAGCCCAGTCAGTGAGAGATTTTCCCTTAACAAAGTAGAGAATAGTAGAGAATAATAGATATCCATGCACATGCATGCATACCAGGCACACATATTTATACAAAAATCAAAAGGGTGGTAATGGCGCACACCTTTAATCTCAGCACTTTGGGAAGCAGGCAGATCTCTGTGAGTTCAAGGCCAACCTGATCTACAGAGTGAGTTTCAGTATAGCCAAAGCTACATAGTGAGGCCCTTCCTTGAAAAACTGAAACAAAACAACAACAAAATAAAAGCAAAGAGAACCTCCATTTTGTTTTTCATAATGGCTGTGTTAGCTTACATTCCTCTTTGCGGCTCCCTTTTTTCATATCCTCAGCAACATATGTTGGTTTTTGTCTTTCAAATAATAGCTATTCTAATAGGTGTGAGGTGATACCTCATTGTGGCTTTAATTTGCATTCTCCTGGTGTTTAATGTGGTGGTTGGCTATTTGTAAATCCTCCTTACAGAAATATCCAGATATGTATTCATTTTTACATCAAAATTTTCATTTTTGCAGTTATTTGAGTTTTAGCCATTTGTTTATTTTTCATTTGACATACTGAGGACAATATGGCATTGTGGAAGATTCTGGAGAAGCAGAACCAGGTTTGTCTTGTAGGTAGGGTGACCACATGTTCTTTTGACTGCTGCTATGCCTAAGGTGACTATGATTTCCACTTGTAGTACTTGTGCAATTAATAGTAGCATCATTTTGCAATTTACTGGGTTAGAGGACAAACTATTTTACCATTCTTCCCATGATCTAGCTGACTCTTTTTGGTGTGTTATTTGGGCTAAACATTACATAGTTGTAATTGACAACTCTAATGAGGCTGCTAAATTCTCTCCCATTTAAACAGACTGTTCCTTGACCAATGGAAATTGATAGCAAAAGTAATTTCAATTAATATCCATAAATATTAAGCCATTATCTGCCTGGCAGTTTTGGGTATGTGGGGTGTGTATGTGTGTTTGTGTACATAAAATAAGGAGTTGTGTACATGAAATAAGGAGTGGTCCATTTCCAGCAAAATGGGCTCTGCACATGAAAATGAAGAAGAATTTAATATCCTTAACATGCTGGACCCAATTTTGTGAATACTTTCTTTGTTTGCTTAATACTTTTATTCTTTGAAAATTTTATACATTGCATTTTGGTCATTGTCACCTACCTTTCCAACTCCTCCCAGATTCACCACGCGACTTTGTCTTCCTTTTTTAAATTTGTGCTTCCTATATATTCTTGGGTATGGCATTCACTAGAGCACCTTTTTTTTGCTAAGCAGGAAAGCAAAAATATATTTTAAATTAATCCATGAACATTCTAAACATTCATTTCTTTTTAAATAGTAAAAATGAACTTTGATTCCTTGAATCTGAAATGACTCATTATAACAATTATGCATAGTCTTTAATAATCTGCATATTTTATGCTACTTTCGTGTCTTTCCTAATTAATGACTTAACTGGTTTAATATTTATCATTTTTCTGTGCATAATTTACATAGTTATTTAAAATGAGTGATTAAGATTAGTAATTCTGCTCTGTTTACATATTGTTTTCTATCAAAAGAGAAAATGGGACTGAGATAGAGGCTCATTTGTAGAGAGCACTTGCCTAAAATGCAAAAAGCCCTGAGATGGATATCCAAGACTATAATAAATAAGAGAGAGAAACAGGCTGGAACTGTCTTAGAGCAGGTGTCTGGCATTATGTGAAGCCTGACACTGAAAAGAGAAACCAAAAGCACCAGATTTTAAAGCTCAAGTAGCTTGGTAATGTAAGGCTCTAGTGTTTAGAATTAAAGTGTGCCTTAGTGATTGTGCCATTGTTTTTATGTTAACACTGGATTATTTGTTAGTGCTTAGTATCAGAAATAAGTTCCTTATGTTATGTGTTTGGGATTTCCTAATGCAATGTTCTCTTTTTAGAAAAGGTGGTCAAGTCCTCTTTTCAAGAGAAGATGACTTTTAACAGTTTTGAAGGATCTAGAACTTGTGTACCTGCAGACATCAATAAGGATGAAGAATTTGTAGAAGAGTTTAATAGATTAAAAACGTTTGCTACCTTTCCAAGTAGTAGTCCTGTTTCAGCATCAACATTGGCACGAGCAGGGTTTCTTTATACTGGTGAAGGAGATACTGTGCAGTGCTTTAGTTGTCACGCAGCAGTAGATAGATGGCAATATGGAGACTCAGCTGTTGGAAGACACAGGAAAATATCCCCAAATTGCAGATTTATCAATGGTTTTTATTTTGAAAACAGTGCCACACAGTCTACAAATCCTGGTGTCCAAAATGGCCAGTACAAAGCTGAAAACTATGTGGGAAACAGAAATCATTTTGCTCTTGACAGACCATCTGAGACTCAAGCAGATTATCTTTTGAGAACTGGACAGATTGTAGATATTTCCGACACCATATTCCCGAGGAACCCTGCCATGTATAGTGAAGAAGCCAGGCTGAAGTCATTTCAGAACTGGCCAGACTATGCCCATATAACCCCCAGAGAGTTAGCTAGTGCTGGCCTCTACTACACAGGGATTGATGATCAAGTACAGTGTTTTTGTTGTGGTGGAAAACTGAAAAATTGGGAGCCCTGTGACCGTGCCTGGTCAGAACACAGGAGACACTTTCCCAACTGCTTCTTTGTTTTGGGCCGGAATTTTAATGTTCGAAGTGAATCTGGTGTGAGTTCTGATTGGAATTTCCCAAATTCGACAATTTCTCCAAGAAATCCAGCCATGGCAGAATATGAAGCACGGATCATTACTTTTGGAACATGGATATACTCAGTTAACAAGGAGCAGCTTGCAAGAGCTGGATTTTATGCTTTAGGTAAACTTAACCAATACATTACTTTCCAACTGTCACAGGGCCCCTAAAAAGAAAATCATTGTCTTTAGTCTTCTGAACTGATAAATGTTTAGGTATAAGTTTTCACTATTGTTTATCATCAGTATCATTTTCTGAGCTCATATATGTAACTATTGAATTTATGTTAAAAGCTATGCTATTATGAGTCAAATGTTCATATAATTGTTTGGGGGTAGAATTGAGAGAAAAAAGATATAGATTCCTGATAGATAATGAATGGGTCTAATAGTGATAATAGCTACCATTTATTGAACATCTCTGTGTACTCCAAATACCTATTACATTGATTTTTCTCTAAGCTTTACTACAACCCTATAAAAAGAGTTAAACAGAGAAGTTAGTTTGGTTCATGGTAAATTGACATCAAGCTAACCTTGGTGCCACACACCTATAATTCCAGCAATCCATAGGTTAAGGTAGGAAGATCAGCCTGAGTTTGAGGGCAGTTTGTATTTCATCATGATACCCTCTCTCAGAAAACCAACCACAAAATTACCATCTACCTTTAAAGCATACACTACATATTTGAAAACTGCCCAGTAATATGCCTTATTGCTTCAGAACAATTTTGAAACAGTTCCTGTAGATATCTCAAGAAAAGCCAGTATTGTGGTGGCTTCTAGGAATATTTTATATCTACATGCCTGACCCATTTATTTTAAGATTAAATAATGCCAAATTCAAATATAAATTATTTCAAATCTTCATTTATATAACAGTAATCTTAAAGGTCTTTTTCATGTCAGAGGGCTCTATCCTTGAAGACACTTGTAATTTATGCTGAGTTTTATTGTTTTTAACACTTGGAATATAACTTGTACAAATTTCAGTTTGATGAAGTAAGTATAATAGTTATGACCTAAATGACATACACTAGAAAGAATGTAACAATTATAGTTTCTAGCATTAAAAAGTTTGATTTTACTTTTGTTGTCTTGTACAAAGCACCTCATATTGAGATGGTGAATTTAGTATGTATTTCCCCTCAAATGACAGAGATCATATCTAGATAGAATGTGAATGTCTTCTTTTAAGCCATGAGATTCTTATGTAACATAGACACCCCTTAAATATTAGCACGGGCATTTTTCTGAAAATATCTCCTTGCACAAATACACATAATTTTACTTGTCTGTTTTCTTAGGTGAAGGTGATAAAGTGAAATGCTTTCACTGTGGAGGAGGGCTCACAGACTGGAAGCCAAATGAAGACCCTTGGGAACAGCATGCTAAATGGTTTCCAGGGTAAGATTCTTAATCGCTCATTCAGTAATAGGCAAGTTGGACAATGTTCAGTGGAAAGATTTGAATTACTTTTCACCTCAACTATTTTTTGCCTCACTGTGGCTTGAAATTCACACCAGGTTTATAGAAATGGGGTCACCTACTTTGTAGGCAAAAAAAAAAACACTTAAGACTTCTGGTAACCAAAAACAATCACTGTTCCTATATCATATGATACTTAGATGGTCTGTTTCTAAACACCAAATTATAAAAATGTGTACATTTTATTTATTATACTATACAAAAATGTATGCCTTTCATTTAGAAGTAGGCTCTTTGGAGAATGGCCTGAGCCCATGGTGCCATGAGAAGTCCTGAATATTATTATTTATTATTTGTATTTCGTTTGGTTTTAACTTGAAGCAAAGTCTCAAATTAGCTGAGGTTGGCCTGAATTCACAATGTCTTCCAGGCTACCCTCCATCTTGAAACCCTCTAGTTGTTTCAGGTTCCTTTGTCATCTTGCCTCTGTAAAATAAAGTACTCAGCTATATAAGTTGTATGAGTTTCTACTATAAAAATAATCCAACTTAAATCTTTGGATGATTCATTTGAAATGAATCTTCCTTAAACAACCTTAAAATTAAATAAGAAAATAAAAGCTAAGATTTTTAAGTATTCACTATTGGCTAAAAAAAAGATTTACCATTTTGAACTTATGAAAAGTGTTGGCTGGGCGTTGGTGGCCCATGCATTTAATCCCAGCACTCAGGAGGCAAAGGCAGGTGGACCTCTTAAATTCAAGGACAGCCTGCTCTATGGAGTTCTAGGACAGCCAGGTCTTGAGTTCCAGGACAGCCAGGGTTATACAGAGAAACCCTATCTAGTAACCAACACCCCAAAAAGATCAGTGTTGGAGTACTACTTTAATAGCTTCTTTTGTCTGTTTTCAATTTTGGATTTTTGTTTGCATTTTTGTATGTGTGTTTTAAAATTATGGTCTTGTTATGTAATCTTAATCGGCCCATAGCTTTCTAAGTAGACTTGTCTGGACTTAAACCTTGTAGCAGTCCTCCAGCTTCTGCCTCTTGAGTATTATAGAGGTGTGGTACCATGCCTGTCTTTTTTGTTTTCTTTCTATTTAGAAACAGGATCTCTTGGAGCTCAGGCTAGCAAGAATTCACTATGTAGCCAATGATAGTGCTGCACTTATTTTATTGGCTTAACCCCCTAAACGCATAAATTCCAGGTATTTGCCACCATACCTGACTAATAACTTTTTCAACTTTTTTTAGGGGGGTGGGTTTGGCTATATATTGCCCAGGCTAGCCTGGTTTTCATATCAGTCTTCCTGACTCTGCTTCCCAAGTGCTGGAATTATAGGCATATGCCACCAAAATTGGCTCCTAATTTAGTAACTCTTGCTTGAAAATCGAAAGTTCTAAAATTTATACTATTAGCATGAATAATAGGAGCATTGTGTTAGTCTTGAAATGACAACTGGATAAGGAATTGAGTAGCAGTTTGCTTTGTGGCTCCCTAGAAACAGTGATGCTGAGGCCTATAATCTTAGGACTCTGATAAAATAGATTTCAAGGCCTGTCTCGGTTAGAAAGCACAGTCAAGGCCCTATCTCAAATGAAAAGTTGTATTTTTAAAAGAATAGGGTGATTTATGCCTATTCCTGACTGTAATCCCAGCACTTGAGGTATATAGGCAGGGGGATTAGAAGTCCAGGGTCATCTTTGGCTACATAGCAAGTTTGAGTAGTTTGAATCACATGAGAACTTGCATGAAAAAAGGAAAGAGGTGGGAATTGATATATATATATATATGAAAATGATATATAGTTTAGTGATGGAATGCTTGTTTTGTATGCACATGGCCCTGAGTTTAATCCCTAGTACCATGTACAAAAAAGACAATAATAATGAAAAGGTAAATTTTAAAATTACAATTATTTATTTATTGCATGGGGGTGATACACATCTTCATAGTACATGAGTGGAGGGTAGTACAGCTTGCGGGAGTTTGTTCTCTTCCACTGTGTGAATTCCTGGGATTGAATTCAGAGAGACTGGCTTTAGTAATACTTCACTGATTTATCAGCTAGTAGAGTTTAATTTTCTTTAATCTTTTAGGTGTAAATATCTATTGGATGAGAAGGGGCAAGAATATATAAACAATATCCATTTAACCCATTCGCTTGGGGAATCTTTGGTAAGTTGCCTGTTCTGTATATATGGCTTCAAATTCTATACCATTTGTTTTTCTAATGATTTCTTCCAGTAAAATGCATGGTATACTCATAATTAATGTGTAGTAAACTTTAAAGCGGAGATACTTGAAGAAAGCTTCTAATTCTTAACTCTGAAGCAAATTTTTGAGATTAGGGTAAAATAATGTATTACTGTGGTCAGAATGGGTGTAAAGAATTTAAAATACTGAAGTCATTTAGCCTTCAGAAATTCTGTGTAATGTACTTTGAACTCACAAATTGTTTCTACCTTTTTAAAAAAAAAGCATTTCACCCTGTAGACCAGGCTGACCTTGTGAACCCACATGATGTGCCTGCCTTTGTCTCCTGAGTGCTGAGATTAAAAGAATCTGCCACCATACCTGGCAGTTTTCACCTTTAAAAAGATTGATTGATTGATCGATCGATTGATTGATTTAGAGTGTGTGTGTGTGTGTGTGTGTGTGTGTGTACACCATGTATTATATGTATTGTTCAGGTACTTGAGGAAAACAGAAGAGGGCATCTTATCCCTAGAGCTGGCGTTACAGTTACAGGCAGTTGTGAGTTGCCCAATATGGATTCTGGGAACTGAACTCTGGTCTTCTGCAAGAGCAGCTGAGGCATCTCTTTAGTTACCTTTTAGCACATAGTACTTAAAATTGCAAAAATAGGACTGGAGATATACATCAATTACACCTTATCTGGCTATCATAAACAATGGCCTGGGATAAAATAAAATGTAAAATGTATCTGAATAGATAATGGGAAGAATCCTGGACTGGATTGGGAGTCTAAAATTAACATGATAGTTTTACCACTGGTTTTTTAGTTTAGTTTGTATTTGTTTCTCCTCCAGGAAGTCGTTTGATCTCATTGGCCCTCAGCTTCTTGTCTGTAAAGTAGTGTTGGTGAATTAAATATTCCTAACTTCTTCTGTTCTATCAGGCTATGTTCTTGTGAATAGTCATGTTTTAAATTAGAATAAAGCCAATTTGTTTTAAGTTCATTAATTTTTCAAATTGAAATAATTGCTTTCTACTAAAGTGAATTCTTACCATTCATAATTTTATTTTAGGTAAGAACTGCTGAAAAAACACCTTCACTAACTAAAAGAATCGGTAAATATGCTTATTAAAATAAATCTTTAATTTTGTGGCCAAATTAGTATGTTTAATGAGGTCACTGTAAATTTCAGAAGTTAATGAAGCGCTTATACTTTTATACCATGTATTTCTATAGTGAGGATGTTAATAGAAAGCCAGGTATTGCCGGATAGTGATGGCACATGCTTTTAATCCCAGCACTCAGGAAGCAGAGGTATGTGGATCTCTGTGAATTCAAGGCCAGCCTGGTCTGCAGACTGAGTTCTAGGATAGCCAAAGCTGTTATATAGAGCAACCCTGTCTCAAAAAACCGAAAAAAAGGAAGGACGGAAGGAAGGACAGAAGGAAGGGAGGGAGGGAGGGAAGGAAGGAAGATAAAGCCAGGTGTTGTGGCTTAAATCCATAATCCTGGCACTTGGGATATTAAAGCAGGGGAATTCCAAATCTGTGGCTAGTTTGGGTTGCATGACATGGGTTTAAAAAATCTAGGGAGGGAGGAAAACTTGTTTCCAATTATTTATTTATTCATTCATTTAATGTGTATGGGTGTTCAACCTTCACAAATGTCTACCATGTGTGTGCCTGGTTCCCCCAAGCAAGAAAAGAATGTCAGATGTCCTGGAACTGCAGTTATAGATGGTTGTAAGCTATAATGTAAGTTCCAAGAACTGAACCCAAGTCCTCTCAAAAAGCTAGTACTTTTAACATTTGAGTCATCTCAGTGGTCTACTGTGTAGACCAAACTGGCCTGGACCTCTCTTTTTGCCTCAGTCTTTAAGTAACCCCACACACAGCTAAAGCAGATTCTGTGATGGTGTTTATTATTGTTTTTTTTCCGGGCTGGTGATTGAGCCCAAAGCCTTTCTAATGATGAGTACTCTTGAGCTACAGCTCTAGCAGTTATTCCTACTTTTCAACTGAAGAAACAAGGAGGTTATATGCTCTACTCACAGCCACATTATATATTTTTGTTGTTGTTTTGTTGTTATTTTGGTTTTTTTTCCAAGACAGGGTTCTTCTATGTGTATTTCTGGCTGTCCTGGAACTCACTCTGTAGACCAGGCTGGCCTCAAACTCACAGA
>LOJH01036433.1:0-15518 GCA_001685095.1 Ellobius talpinus | reverse complement strand
CTTTATTAACCAATGAAAGTAACACATAAGACAGATGATCCTCCTCCATCAATTATCCTCCTGGATATTGGAAGTACACACACACTTTAAAATGTGCTACACTTATTCTTTTGATCAGTAAGCAGATGGAAGAATTAAGTTAAGAAAAAGAACCATCACTTATTCACTTAAATTATTGCCATTTTCATCTGGGGAACCGAATTTTAAAGCAGAGGGTGATTTCTCAAGAAACAATCTTTGTAAGTAAGTAATGAGAGACCATTACAGGAGTGGGGGGCAATAGAGAGAAGAATAAATATCAGATGACAGGTGAGCTGAAAGAAGAATTGGGAAAACAGGGGGCTCTAATTAAGGAGAGGGGGGCTAACCATATAATGTGGAAGGAGAATAAAACAGCAGTAAGAATGTCTGATTACGTCCTAAGGGTTCATACTATTTATCCACCTAAAAATAGTGATGATATAAATGTTAGTGTACAAATATGCATATACTGTTTCTATGAAATTTTCTCATATGGGCTAACAATGCGCCTCATTTCCAAGAGTCATAGATCATCTAACAAGAGCCTCAACATCAGACCTGAGCTGTCTTTTGATTTGTTGGTTTGGGTTGTCCAAGTCCCCAAACATGATTGACTATTTATTACTAATGCCCTTGTTGCCTTTAGAGATGGAAGGTAAATCTCTATTGCACTTTGGATACAGGCAAAAGAAATCACTGAGCTGGAACTAACCCTGGAAGCCTCTTTCTTAATGACTAGCCTTCTATGGTACAAGAAGGTTTCATGCAAGCTTCCAATGGAGAGAAGCAACATACACTCCTAACCAGCTCTGATGCCTATGAACCACAACAATGACCAGCATGGCAGGGTAACTCCAGTGGCACACCTATCTTGAAAGTAACCAACATTTCTTTAACTGGACTTAAGAACAACTCAGCAAGAGGAAAATCATGCCCTGTACAAGAAAGCTATCCAACTACTCAGGAGTTGTAATGTCATAGATGTTGAAAGAGAATCTACATTTGCCACTTTACTAAACCAGCATAATCCCCAACTACACTCTAAATAGTTGTCCTTACACCCACAGATAAGAGTTGTCCTCACCCTTTATCAAGGAAACTTCTCTTTGCAATAGATGAATACCATTACAGAAGACCAAATCCAATCAAAACGCAGAATTGTGGAGCCTAGTTCTAGTGGATTCATCTACAAAACAACTCTCATCCCGATGGCTCAGATCATTACACAGAAGAGGGAGCCGGAAGATTGAAAGAGTCAGAGGAAGAGAGAGTGCTGTGATATCATGTCTCATAGAAATGTCAGAAGCCACACCTACAAAGTCTCACCAACAGGGCTGCCTAAATATAACCTGAACAAGAACAGAGCAATAGATGTGCTACTGTGGATGGGAGAAAGCTCTTGAGTCCTACACAAAGTACTATAGGCAACTAAGGAATGGAAAGAGCAGGAAAAATAGTCTTCCCAGGGGGTGAGCATGCTAATTGGTTATCCAATACCAATGGTCAGTCCAGAAAACATACATACATGTAACATTATACAGACTGAGCAGATTGTATTAATGTATTCAGGAACATATATAGACAACACCCCCAACACACATGCACACATGCATGCACTCCATAAGTAACAATAATTGAGAAAAAAAAGGAGGCTGTGACGTTGAATGAAAATAAGGCCGGGAGCACATGAAGGGATTTGGTAGGATGAAATGGTTTAACTCTAATTTCAAAAATAAAATAATTAAAAAAGAAAGTCTTTATCAAATAGAGTCCAGTTCCAGAGCTCTGTATGATAGGACCAGATTCTTAACTATTTTGTTTATGTAAATTTAAATTACAGTGGTGTGATTTTAAAGGATGAATGAAAATTTTAGATAGTGTTTGAACATCAAGAATGAGAGAAAAAGATTAATGCAGACAATAAAATAACACAGAAGCCTAAGAATCTGTTTGGCTCTGTTCTTATTAAATTGTTTGTTTAAGCACACAGGCTGCAGCATACATAAATCCTTACCTATTTATTTGTATTTTAGAGTCACTTGTTTTAGAAAGTACAAAGAAGCTACTCAGCCTAGCTTTTATGAATGTCAACTATCTTGAGTTACAATCAGTGAGCTTTTTTTAAAAAACAATGCCACAGGTAACAGACACAGATATATTTTCAATTTTCTAAACCATATGTAGGAAAGATCTCACATGGTGATATTTGAAGTGTCATGAAGCTTTTGTCAATTATTTATTTTGTTTTATTTTTGGAGCATTTCTGAGCTATCTAGAGCATAAAAGTAGTTTAAGAACTCTTCCATAAATCTAAATCTCGAGTTTGGTAGTGAGGATATACTGCACTGTTGAATTCTTTAAATTTAGCTAGGTGTTATGATATAGTGCTAATATTAAAAATCCAATATGCAAGCTCTGTGTTTGACCGGGACACTGGATGCGTTTTCCCCATTGCTTGGCAGTAAGAAGCTAATGAGCATGACTGAAAGGCAGCCGTATTTGGGGAGGTAGTGAAAGGAGTAATAGATGCCAGGGCATAGCAAGTGTCAGAGTGCCTGTTAAAGGCTTTACCTAATGGGCTATAAAACAAGAAGTGGTGTGACTTTTAACTAGACCATTTAAAGTGCTTTCAAATTTTAAACAACAGAAATAAATAGAATGATTGTGACACTGCTCACAAGTTGGACAGACAGGAGATCCTGAAGAAACTACTGTGTCGGGCTTGAGAGAAAACACTCAGATTTCCTTCCCTATACTTTGTTTTATTTATTTTGTTGTTAATTGATGTTGCAAACGTCAATCTACTAAAAACCCTGGAAGAAGGTACTTAGTCCCCACTGCCCGTGGCCCTTCCTATGTTACATCAGGGCTGACTTGTGAACCCGGTAGATATAGTCAAAGTGATGATGTGTTACAGTTGAGGTTAGGTCCTACAAAGAAGCTACTTTTCTTTTGCACTCTTTGCTGGCTCAGTCTGGTGAACATTTTCTTTATGTCATGAAGATACTCATGCTGTCTGGAGACTGGCACACTTGTAAGACAAGTAAAACCTTTTATAACAAATAATTAGTACTTAGTAGAACATCAGGAGAGTGAACTGCTTTAGAAACACATTTGGTCTCTATCCCTGGCAACACTACATGACTTCCTGGCTTCCAGCTCAAGAGACCACAGAAGTATAAGATGTTAGCCACGTTTGTTGTTTTGGGGAATTTTGTTACACAGTAATACTGAACTAATACAGACTTACCCCATCTGCACCAGCATGATTCTTACTTAGGTTGTGTCTCCTTGCGTACAGGATTTAACCACTCCTTGAATGCTTAACCCTCAATTCTGTTATTGTGCATTGCAAAAGGGATTTTCAAGATACAATGTAACGTTATGAGCAGACTGATTGAATCGAAAGGGCTCTCCTGTTGGTGTACCAGATCAACTCATACTACCTCTGGCAGTAGAGATAAAAGGCAAATCAGACATTTAAGCAATAGGGAGATTGATCTGGTAGCCTTGAAAGAGCAAGTTACCACATTGTGGCAAAGGCTATATAGTAGAGCAGCTAGGTCCTGGTTCTCAATCTGTGCGTCACGACCCCAAGAGGCAATGGTCCTTTACATGGGTCACAAATCAGATATCCTGTATAGCAGATAACTGTATTACTATTCATAACAGTATCAAAGTTACAGTTATGAAGTAACAATGAAATAATTTTAAGGTTAGGGGTCATAACATAAGGAACTGTATTAAGGGTCACAGCATTAGAAAGGTTGAGAACCACTACTATAGGTAGTCTCTAGACACCGCAGTGTATCAGACACAAGTGACGGAACTCTTCCCCAGCAACCTGAGTGCATCTGGAGAGCAACTCCAAGCTCCACCCAAGAACCACAGCCAGGACTAACAACTCGATTTCAGCTTTCTTAATTCATGAGCAAAGGACCTTATCCCCAGATGTTTACTTCTGGACCCACAAGATAACGAATGGGCAGTGTTTCTAGATGCTAGACTTGTGACCCAGCCATAGAAAATGAATAACCTTGGCTTAGATATTAAGCTGATATCATAAGAGGAGGAGACTGGAGGCTGTAACAAAGAGGTGAGTACATTTTACGTGAGTGGAAGTGATTCATTTGGGTCAGGAAACAGTCTTTAGTGGTAACCAGCCTACAAGATGGCACCCAGTGATCCTTCTTGCCTCCTGTAGTTCACTCTCTTGTGGATTTCTTTTTTTATTTTTTCCTCTCACATTAAGTTTGGTCTGCATGAACACAGGAAGTGACACCTGGTGACTGTTGACACGCCATAATAAAAAATAAATAAGACCCTACAGCTTCCAAGTTCATCTTTTAATGGAGCAATCTCCTCTGTGAAGAAGCCTCCATACCACAAATGAGGTTTGAGTTGTCCTCTAGATTTCGTCCACCTGGAAAAGAACCAAACCTTTGCCAACCACAAGCGTTGATGTGCTAGCAATGTGAGAAAATCATCTTGAAGGGCAGTCTTTCAGCCCCTCCCAGATCTTGATAGAATCTTAACAGCAATCTCATGAAAGATCCCGTTAAAACCACACAGAGAAGTATCTGTCAAGTGAGAGAATCACAGAAGATGTAGGTATAAAAAAGGCTGCTCTTGTTTCTTGCTGGTAATTGTGGAATGCTAGTAACAGATTACTAAGGAGTTGACAGGCTAGGCTCAAAGGCAGAGCCCTTTGTTCAGGTTACAGTAGACAGTCAGTTTGCAGTAGAGAAGACTGTGTGTGTTTTCAGAAGCTATGGGGACATTCCCGCGCAGGCAGAGGCTGCGCCTTTCTTCCCACGGTTAATGGATTATCTGTCACTGATAAAACACAATGATAGCTAAAGACAGAAGACATGGGCAACTGGATGAGATGAAAAGATTGAGAGATTGTCTCTCCCCTGGCTCTTCTTAACGTCCTGATAGCTTTAACATCTTGTTAATATCTTCCTATGTCTTGAACAAAACAATAACAAAACAAAGGGGAAATCCCATAGGACCAATTGATGATTTGGGGCTCTAAGTTAAACCCCATTTCCTTACAGGATGACACTGTTATTAAGAAAGACAATTAATTCACTCTTGAGCCTCTAGTCCTGAGATTTAATATGTCCTGTACTTGGAACATTTTACTGAAAATGAAAGAAAAAATATTGTCCAAATCATATGTGACTCTTGGACAATACAAGAGCAATTGCCTAAAGCAATTGACACACAGTTCAAAACAATTATTTTTATCAAATTCACATTAAGTTTCTAAGATGATAATTATGTTAACCAAAAGTGTGTTTTCATAAAACAAATCGTCTTCCTTTTTGTCATTGCTGTCCAAAAATATGATAGTCTTAAAATTGGATGGCAGCAATTTCTTCTTCCTGTCTCCTAAGAATATATTGAGATGTGAAATTGTGGGAATAGAATGTTCTCATCTCAAGAACATTCGCAATAGGCATTAGCATGGCAATAATTGTGAATGTTCCATATCTAAAGAATGGCTGGACTATAAAATACCAATTATGAATATTTCAGCCTTTCTGGTTTAGTTTGGATTAAAATTGTCTTATCTTCAAAAAAAAATATTTTAATTGTGTACTTTCATAAGGTCCTTTAAAAAGCGTTTTTGCAACTTTTAGAACACGTGTCCCTGGGTTTTCTGCCATCATAATTTCTTTGCATTTTGTCCTTTTGTATTTCAGATTTTAAAGTGCTCACTTCTGTGTTTATCCCGATGAGTAAAGACAGGAGTTTGATTGTCTTAGAATGAAAGTAGTCGGGGGACAAACATATTGTGTTGACAGTAGCAGAAGAAGGGGTGGGTAGAAAGAAACAGAAGTGTAAAAGCCTACACACACACGCACACACTGTACATACATGACAAGTTCTACTATTAATGGTCATCCTTGTCTTTACTACTTAAAGTGTAGTTCCTGAACCATCAACATTATCATCATCCCCCCAACACACACACACATGCATGTACACACACACAGTGAAAGAGCATCTGTATTTCAACATTCTCAGGAAGTCATTTACACATATGTATCAGGCACTGGGCACTGTAATCTACATTGCCTCATCTCCCTACATCTCTTCCTCCCTGCATTTGGCAGAATCATTTCCTTGCTTGAGAAGTAAACTCAGAAATACACAAAAGCACAGTGTTTGGGGCTTGATATACATGATAGCAAGTCACCCCTAAAAACACAGGTAAAGTATGAAGATCCCATTGGCCTGGGGAGGAGAGATGGAAAATGAGTGGCTAAAATGTGATTTGGGTTGGAGTTGGTGCTTTCTTCTCCCCTGACTCTTCTGCTAGTGATGACAGTATATTGATTGTATAGCAATTTTCTTAAAATATACTGCTGGGACAAACATCTTTCTCTGATCTCACACATTACTTTAAAATGAGGGTCAAATGCAGTGTTTTCAAGAACTACAAGGATAGAATTCAAAGAAATCCAAATGTAAATATCCTAAATGCTTGCAAAATAGTGGATGTTTGAGGGTAATTCTTTCTAAGTACAACTTCAAAAGGAGAAGCTGGAGGGGGAAAAGATTGATATTTAATAATGTTTTACAATGCAATGAGTTTGAGAGACATGAGGACAAGAAAGGCATCGGCGACTGAAGTGAGAAAACAGTATGAGCGACATAGTATCGGTTATCTTGTAAGACGCAATAAAAATATAAACATTTCAAGATGTAAATGGTTGTAAGATATTAATAAGTAAATGTATACAGCCTTAAATAGGCCAAACATGAAAAGATTAAGTCCACTACTCAAAAGAAATGCAAGAGAAACAACCAAAATGCCATTTTTGGATCACTTTTAAAATTGAAGTAAAGAATCACCATTTTACCCTTTGGTCAACCTATAAGTTGTTGGAAGGTTTACTGAAAAATTTTGTATCTATCACTTTTTGTTTGTTCATCATTAGGTCAATAATTATACTTTGAAACTTTAACCCAAGGAATCAACAAAATTTGAATCCTGCATGTTCACCATTTTTACTAAAGAGAACAGAACTGTTTCACAATGAAAACTAGTCATCAATGTATAAATTGCACCCATTAGCTAGAATACTAGACACCCACTAAAGCGTGTTGTCCACGTCTTGAAACACATCCTCTCCATATCACTTATCAAAGCAGGTAAATATAAACATAAATATGCCTAGCACATTATTTTATAAATGCACATGTGCACACGTGCATACACACACACACACAGACTCTTTTAAAAAGCTTAGAAGAGAAGACCCTACAAGTAAGTGATGACCCCGAGTATTACTTTCCCTAAGATCATGCCCATTTGGTTTTACCTCCTGGTTTTTCTTATTAAGCATTCATTTGTAGCTTTAACACTCCTTTTAAAAAGCTGGGAGATATAGCTGAGAAAAATTTTAATGGAACAAGCAAATTATAAATTCTGGTGATGTGAAATATGTAACATTTCTGTGGTAAGAATGTTGTAATTTTATATGGCAGTCATAAAAACTTTCAAGGTCTATAAATGTGAGGTTTTGTGATAAATTTCATGTTCCTTTTATTTTAAAATTTTATAGGCATTTGTGACAAATAAAATCAGATACAAATTACTTCCAGGATTTTCCTCTAACCTTGATTCATTTATTGTTTTTCAAACTGTTTATTCGGTCCAGTTTTCTATGACTCTTTCCTGTAACTGGCATAGAACCCAATATTCTTTAAGCGGGAGGAAACTGTACAGATTATCTAGCTTGCTCCTTGCTTTCTACAACAGCTTGGTTACTGATTGCTTTTGTTTGCCTAAAACAGAAAATAGGAAACTGCGTTTTTGCTTTAGCATTGGTACTCCACACACGTTCTACTCTTCCAGCCTTTGGAGTCATTCTGATGGTTTGTACCTATAATACAGGTGGAGAACTGATTGCCACAAGACTTGATTGGATGCAGGAGAAATACAGTCAGGATTCGTCATCACATTAATGTGAAGAATGTATTTCCATAGGTGGGTGTTTCTCCCATTTATGAGAAGTGCAGTGTGATGCATAAATTTTCCATGCGTGGCTAAGGGGAGCCATCTTACAGTGATGACTATATGGAAGCATTTCCTCTGAATCATGAATATACAACACACAGTTACAGCAGCTGCAGGTAATGTCACAACTGCCTCACGGTGCTCACTAGGTTACTGGCAGGGCACCTGCTCAATGCACAGAGACCTTTTCCTCTCATTGCTGACCTAAGCTTGAGCTTATGCAATGCGTCAAAGGATAAAATAAAAAGATCTAGTTGAAGTTTCAAGGGATGAAAATCACAAGAAAATAGTACAAGAAATACATTGAAATACAAGAGGAATTGAGATCAAGTCTCAAAGTGTTCATCTCTGAGTATTAAAACTCCATTGCCTTCAAATGTTGGAGAGGGATTTTAGTCACCTTTTCACAATATTCCTTTACAAGGATATTTCAGTGAAAATACATCTTAATAAGATTTCTTTCCTCTATAACCCACCCACTTCATAAAAGGCAAACGTATTCTATTTTATCATATTTTATACACCAAATAAGCTGCTTTGACTTATGGATTTGGAAATAGAAGAAAGTGGATGACTCATTCAATTCTGCTTTGTTCGAGTCATGAACAAGAGTAGTTACTGCCGTCTTAGTTTCCTTACCAACTGTCATTTTCTGACTCTGATTTCTGAATTCAAGAACCAAGAAGAGCCCAGACACTGAACTGGAAGCTTCCTCCTTGGAGGTTTACTCTCAGACCTTAAAGTGATCAAGCTTCTCGGGGAAGTAAAGTCATCAGTTGTCTTACTCAGGTGTGAGCTCTGAGTTACAAGAGTGACTAACCTGGCAAGATGTTCCCCTTTATGTAATAGTGGCATGTGTGTTATGGCTATAAGTAACTGCTTTCTGTTTGGATTTAAGGTTCTCTCCTTAAAGTAGAGGAACTAATACTTGGTATTATAAAACTGACCAAGAATCTATGTCTGGAGAGGTACTATGCCCTAGGAGAGGATCTAGTATTATTTTGCTAAATGGATATAGCATCAACTTGAGTTCCAGATGCTGACCTGTATACCCATTGCTTTCATAAAAGCTCTCCCCCTTAATCAGACAAGCTTCATATTGCAGTGGAAGGTGATTATCCCAAAGACTCACAACTAAACAAAGTATAGAGAATAGGAGTCTGTCTGTGTAGTGTTCAGCCTTAAATGGGACATCTATAAAGTCCTCTCCCCGACTAGGCTCAGGAAACACCACAATGGAGGGGGTGGAAATACTGCATAAGAGCTAGAAGATGAAGTGGACAGCTACAAAGCAGTGTCTTAGGACACAACAGAGCTATTTCACCCATGAACTCACAGCTGTGTGGCTCCATGCACAAGACCCGCACAAGTTTGAGCCAGTCAGCTTTCCAACATGGATGGGGTGGAACCATGAGGCCTCACTCCTAGCTAAGAGCTATTGACAACTGACAGCTGCTGAAGGAGGGAGAAATCATTTTCTTTGGGGGTGTGATCTCTGATATGTACCCGAGCATCAGAGGTTGACCATATATCCATGAACCTATGGTTCCAGAAGTTCCAACTGGAATCAGCAAGTTACTAAAAGGAGGAGGAGGAGAAGGGGAAGAAGAAGGAACAGAAGAGGAGGAGGAGACTATGAACTTGTCGGGAGCAAGTTGGTGTAGAGGTTAAGGTGGTGAGTATGGTCAAACATTGTATATATGTATAAGACTCAAAGAGAAAAGAGATTAAAATGAATTACATTAAATTTGAAAAACAAGGAAAGGCCTCGTCAGGTCACAATGTCAGCCAAAGACTGGGGACTATAGAAAGTGGATTGCATTTAAGGCCATTTCTTGGGATTCAGACCTAAGAAGACCTTTATAGTTTTGGAGGTTAAAAAAAGGTGCATTATCCCAGAGCAAAGAACACCTATAATCTGCATGTGATGATAAACAAGAATTTGTTGCAATTATAATGCTTTTATAGTAGGGAATTACATTCATGTTTTAAATTATTTCTGAATGATTTACTGGATTTTTCGCATTCCACTGAAGTCATTCTTTTCAATTCTCCTTTTTTTTGACTCCAGCTCCCAGAGCACATCAAAGTCTCTTATATTTTAAAATATATGAAAAAAGAATACTTGAATTTTTCTTTTTCTCAGACTTCATCCCTGAACACCACTGGGGAGGAATTATAAATAAATTATGACTAAAAGCTACCAGGTCTCTAGCTCTCTGATGAGCAAGTTCATTTCTGAATCAACGGTTATTTTTGTGAGTTATCAGCTACTAAGTTTAGGACAAATAAGATTTCAGTGGACGGAATGCTCAAGTCAGTTCTCAATGAATCGGATGCACCAATAATGTATCATCTGGACTTTGTTTGTTTCTAAGCCTCCCAAATTTATACTGAAGAATAAGAGGATAATGTTTAAAGGATCCAAATATGTCATATGTGTATTCATTAACTGGATAACCAGAATATCAGACCTTAAAATAAGAGAAATAGGAGAGATAGGGGTTACCTGTTTGGTTCATAACTATTTGAATTCTATTTTTTAAGAAAAACAAATACCTAAGTTTTATTTTGGCTCATCTATGAAAGAGATTCATTTTATGCCTGGGGGAGGTAAATGCACTTGCATAATGCTCAATAGCTGAAATTGACCTTGACATTCTTATTTGATGCTTTCATGTTTGAAGTCTGAACTGTAGTGGTTATGTGAAGAAAATTAAATAGAGACTCAGAATTTCCCTCTCTCTGCCTCTGAAGAAGGATACATGACTTGGTACCAGTTTCTTATGCCTTGTATCCACATTACTTGCTGTGCAATTTTCTTGAGTTATGAACAGGAAAATCTGCTGATATAATGACTTTGCCCTTAGCCATTGAGTGTTACCAAATGTCGTGAAAGAGGTAGATAAGAATGCATGTTTATTGTTCTTATTTCTGTCCAACTGTTCTATTTCTACAAGAAAAGCACATGTAGGAAATAATTATCCCAGAATAAAGTTTGCAGAGAATGTGGAGTGGAACCACTCAAGCCTATACAAATATGTCTCTATTAGATTCAGAACTACCTATTTCCAAACTCATGATAAATCAATGCAAGTGATCTGGGCCTTGAACTTGTTACAAATATTAAATCATTGTTGTTTCTCATTGCAGTAATAGTTCAGTTATTTAGTATGTCTTCTGTGGTGGTTTGAATAAGAATGACCCCATAGAATCATATTTGAATGCTTGGGGAGTGGCAGTATTGGGAAGTATGGCCTAGTTGGAGTAGGTGTGGCATTGTTGGAGGAAGTGTGTCACTGGTTATGGGCTTTGAGGTTTCAGAAGCTCAAGCCACTCAGTCTTTTTGCTGTCTGCCTATCTGGACATAGAATTCAGCTCCTTCTCCAGGACCATGTCTGCCTATGTACCGTCATGCTTCCCACCATGACAATAATGAACTGAACCTATAAACCTGTAAGTCAGCCCCATTAAATGTTCTTCTTTAAAAGACTTGCCATGGTCATAGTGTCTCTTTACATCAATAGAAACCCTAAGACATCTTCCTTTGGTATCTAACAAAATGAGTTCATTCATTTCTCAAGTTAGAGATAATGTGTGTCAGTCCCAGGGGTACTGTGATAGTTTGAAAGAAAATGACCCAAAGGGACTGGTACTGTTAGGAGATGTGGCTTTGTAGGAGTGGGTGTGGCCTTGTTACAGAGGGTGTGACTGTGTTAGAGGAAGTGTGTCAAAATGGAGGCACACTTTGAGGTCTCATATATGCTCAAGCTACATCCAGTGTCTCAGATTACTTCCTGTTGCCTTCAAGTGAAGATGTAACAGCTCTCAGCTTCTTCTCTAGTACCATGTCTGCCTGCATGCTGTTTTACTGCCTGCCATGATGATAATGAACTAAATCTCTGAACTATAAGTGCATCACCACAATTAAATGTTTTCCTTTATATGAGTTGCTATGATCATGGTTTCTCTTCACAGCAATAGAAATCTTAACTAAGATAGGCATTTTTGTCAAATATTCACTCAAGTAAACAATGAGAACTGAAGAACTACTATTTGGTGGTTGATACTGAAGTCTCTAAACAAACATTGTACAAGTACTGAAACAACATTGACATATAGTTGTTGATACCAGTTACTGTGAATTCATTAAGGATGTCTGTGAAGGCAACTGAAAGCTCCTGTGTATATTAATAGCCATTGTCATCTTAAATAAGGCCTTGTGTTTATCAATGAAGAAATGAATATCTTTCCCTTCTTTGGGTGAACAAATAAAGCCAAATTTCTGAGTAATACATGGCAAACATCTATTTTCTAGACATTACTATTTAGGTATTGTTTTAAAGACATGACAGATGTCCACCTTAGATCTGACTTCCTCCTTTCTAAAGAACAGTTTTGTGTTTGAGGTCAAGACATACCATAAGGAAATGAATAGGAGACAATTTCTAATGGGCAAATCCCATCCATTCATCTTACTTCTACTATAACCTTCCTATTCAATCTGACAAGAAATTCTTAGACCTTAGATAAAATTTCCTATTTATGAGGGTTCAACAGAAATTCCAAACAGTTCCAACAATAGTAGGATTAGCAACCTTTCAACTAACCATACTAGTCATGTGGTAAGACTATTTCTGATTTTCCAAAAGTTTGGTTAATGTTAAATATTAAGTTCATTGTTTGTTTTCAAGAAAATAATAATAAATAAACAGATAATTTAATCCAGAATTCCTGAACATGAACTGAAACAAATTCCTCAAGGGAGTGTGAATTAAAAGAGTGTAAATACATAAATGGACAGTAAATTCCTGTGATCTGTAAAGCCAAAAGGAGCACATGCACATGAACGTACACCTTTGAGCAGAGAAGGCTTTCAGCACTCAAAGTGCTCAAGGAATGTTAATTCTTTGGTGTGGGTATAAAAGGCCATCAGACTGGGCTCTTGGCTCCTAAAATAAATATAGCTCAAGTTTACAAAATGGAATGTCTAACACTGAAAATAGGCATTTAGGGAGTGTGGTTGGAAGAGGCTCCAGAAAACTGAGCATCACTTGGGAAAGATGGGATTTGAATAGGTTGGTTCTAACCTCTTGACTAGGCATATAAAGTGACCACTGAAGAAATTAAAAGCACAAAGTTGTAAGGACCTTATCAAATGAGGAGTCTATCATATCTTCTGGTCATATTTCCAAGATATAGAAGATTCTAGTGTCTTTTCAAGAGCAGATATCATGTTCAAAGGATGCTCCAACAGGGTTATGTCTGGGAAGGCCATGGAAAAACTTTAGTGAACTAGAGAATGAAAAACCTGAATGCATTGAGAATGTAAACAACTCACTTACTGATCTGCCCTCACTCAAATGCTACTATTTAAATGCTCTAATTAAAAAGTTTCTTCTGGATGAGGAACTCTATAGTAAGATAGTCTTTCTCTTGTTACACACACACACACCTTATTAGTGATTTCTACTAAATAGATTATATAACAAAAACTATTTGATTTATTGAAGTCATTTAGCTACAGGGGGAAACTAATTAATAGAATCTGTGCTAATTTCTGAACACAATATTAAAATGGATCACTTTAAAAGTATGTAATAGCACATGAAAAGTAGTTTTAAGTATTGAAAGGTCACATTCTAATAAAAAACATAAATGAGATCTGAGAATCATACTTCACTAGCATATAACAGAACAACAGAAACAGTGATCTAAGTATAACAAATAGAGTATACTAAGGAATCAAAAAAGCTCTATTTCTCTCAAGATAGTGCTCTTTCTAATATAACTTAAATTATTAGCTTCCAATGAATGCTAATGCAACATTGCTTCTCAGTCTTCTGGACATAGACAAAGCAATTGAGAAATTGTTGGTTATTTATTTTAAGTAAGACAATAACCTATATTTATTCCAGCAACATTTTATTGGAGATTTGGGGATCCAGCAGTCCATTGTATTATTCAGACCCAGACATTTACTGAGTCATCCAAACTCTTTCTAAGAAGGCCTAAAGATACCCCCATGTGAAAGAGTTTCCAAGTCAGTCTGTAAATAGTAAAAAATTCTAAGATGGTCATAGGGTACTTCTCATTCACAGTAAGGGTACTACATTTCCCCAGATTCCTTCAAACTACCAGTTCTTTTCAGCAAATTCAATCAACCAACTGTTCAAACCACTGAGAATAATCAATTTGAGTGTCTCTTCAATTACACAGGAAAAAGAAAAGGCAGGAGTAATAACATGCTCTACTTTCTCTACATGCCTCCATTTCCTTAAAAATTTAAACTTTATTAGTTAAAAAATACTTACAAATAAAAAACTCTCACCAAAATTAACTAGAACTAAAGCATATATATTTCTACTTAGTATATTTCTACTTAGTAGTTTGTTTACTGTTTTCAATACATCTTGAGCTTAGTTTCCTCTCCCTCCACTTCTCTCAACCCCCTCTCCCACAGGCAGATCCGCTCCTACTCCATTGTCCTTGTAACCTTGTCCTCCTTGTCCTTCTTGTCTTGTAACTTGAGCTGCCCAAGGCTCCTGACTTCTCTTCTATTTGCCCATAGGACCACCCAGCCCTCATCTGGCCAAGCCACGCAGAGCCTTGAGTGCCAGCTACTGTCACAGGCTCTGTCTGCCCAGATATTCACCAAATTTTTATTCTAAGCCCACACAGTTGTCTCTATTCTTCAAAGCCCTGATCTGTAAGGCTGAGATTTGGCCACTTGACACATTTTAAGCTGTCAAAAGAGTTCATTACATTTTCATAACATATAAAATTTTTATATGAAAGTGATACTTGCTTAAATCAGAGTAAGTGGAAACAAAAAATGGAGTAATTATGCATAATCACACTATTCATGAACATCCTTGACTTGTTTTAACTCCTGTGACATGTAAGTCTATGCTCATGGGGTGTGGTGTGTGTGTGTGTGTGTGTGTGTGTGTGTGTGTGTGCAGGGCATTTTGGGTAAGATACCTGACAATGCTTCTACAGCGTGGATTCCACAATCATAGAGTAAGGGTACTAGCACACAGTTTCTGGGGATTCATGAACACTGGTGTGGGTATTCTTAGCTACAGTGTATGCTATTGTTAGAGGCTATGCATCACAGCACCAGCTGCCTAGACTTGAACTCAGTTCTATCATTAGCTGCCTTCTTACCATGACAGAGTTTCTTTACCTTTCTGTGCCAGCATTTTCTCATCTGTAGCATCAAGGAAGTGAATTGGGTAGTGACGAATAAAAGCCACTTCACAGAGTCTGTGGTGTTGGAACCAAAAGGTCAAGGCCAATGATGAACAGATGGCCAGAGATGAACTCAGCTTCTCTGTTCGTGGACTACCAGATTTCTAAGCTAAGATTAACTTCTACAACATGGTTTTCTTTTCTTTTTTTATACATTTTTTTAATTGATATTTATTGAGCTCTACATTTTTCTCTGTTCCCCTCCCTG
>LOJH01036432.1:0-15518 GCA_001685095.1 Ellobius talpinus | reverse complement strand
TGAAGATGCTTTCTTTCTTCCATTGTGTACTTTTAGCTCCTTTGTCGAAAATCACGTTTTATTCTTGTGTTCCTTGCTTGCTAACGTAACTGGGTTGTTTGGGCTTGGAACTGTGTAAGCGTGCTGCAGCTGGCCACGGTTAGTGCCACACGATTGTGGTAACATGCAAAGCAAACTTCCAAAAGCACAAGAGAACTCCTCTCTCTGAGGATCGCGTTGCCTTTCTTTCTGAGCTGCACTCTAGATGCAGCTTGTCGCATCTGTTCACATGCCCACAAACTGGAAACTAGTTCCCAGTTGTCACAGAGGGGGAAACTAGCTAAGAGAACCTCAGAGGAAGATCGCTCGCTAAAGACAGATCTTTAAAATCATGAGACTTTCCCCATTGCGTAAACCTTTGGCTTGGCCCACAAAAAATACCAACACTTACATTTTCTAATTATTTCATTGTGGCTGAAATCAAAGATTTTTATTTTCCTATCATTTCAACTTTCATAAATTAGTCTGCTAACATTGTCTTTATGGAGAAAATTTCCACTATCTTCCCTAAAACCAACATTAAAATTTTACTTACACAGAAGAAAACCTGCAGTTGGGTCCTCTTTGGCTATTCCCATGTGAAGGGCCATCATCTCCAAGTAGAGAACAGTATTCCTATCCCAGTGGGATGAAATCTCTAACAAGTCTCCAGGACTCTTTTCACTAAACCATTATTCAGTTAACTACCATTTCATCTGTGATTTCCTTAAGCTCCTCAGTATGACACTATGGGAACGGTTCTCCAGCTTTTAAGTTGCTGATATGTGTTATCTGGGCTAGGAAGATCTTAAAATGGCCAGCTGGAAAAGTCTGATAGCTATCATTTTACAAATAAATCCTTTCTGCTCTGATGCCTCCCTCATGAGACATAAGGAAATGAGAACTGTGAAAACCCACATGCGTCATCTGAGAATTTGGTCACATGGTCACTCATTGTTTTGGCAACAAAAATAGAAATATAATGCCATCCTGCATGTGCACATCAGTGCTGTCAGTCCAAAGAGTGTCCATGTGCATTTTTTCATCTCTCGGTACCCTTGGACGAAGAGTACCAGGACCTCCCTGGATGCGGTTACTGTATTAAAAAGTGGTATTTATGTGTAAATCTCCTGTCTCTATGTTGTCATCCCAAGACTGCTTAGTTCTTATAACACCTACTGCAGTGTAAATGCTATAGAAAACACTGCTCTTTTATTTGAAAACAATGATGAGAAAAAAATGTACAGGCTGCATAGAGTTACAATTTTATTTCTCCCACCTTTGAATATGTGGTTTCTACATACATATGGGGGAAAGTAGACAATGAACGCAGAAGGAATCATTTGAAGTATGATAAACAGTATGCTTGAGAGGCATGACAGGGCACAGCCCGTGAGTTAGGACTGCCTCTTCTGACAGTTACTTGTGGAACTGCCACGTTCATACTAAAAAGGATAGCAAGGTGTCCATTGCTGGGTGTGGGCAGCCTGCTAGCAAGAGCTATGTGGGTTTGAGATAAATCAAAAGTGAGTGCCTGGACCAAAGAGCCAGTAGGAAAATGGGAAGAAGTGCAAAGCCCGTGGACCCAGAGAGAAACTTTTGCTCCTTGGAATTACACCAGGAAACATTCCGATGGCTTAGACCCAGGCTTTGTGTGATGTGATCTCCGCTTTAAAGTGGAATGTTCTGCAGGAAACAGGGCAAGGCCAGAAGCAGAGACAGCTTCAGAGGTGATGGGGGGGACATTTCCAAGAACCCCGTAACTGTGGCAACCGAGAAGAACAGTGAGCTAAAGCAAGTGTGAATTTCTGTGGGCACTTCTGAAAGTGTGCAAGTGAACTTGGAGGACTCTGGAGAAGCTTGTCTTACGCTGCGTGTTAATCAGTGCAGTGGTCAAGAAGAGTTGTATATGGAATATTAGCATAGAACTGCCAGAGCCTAACCCGTAATCCCAGGACCAGTTCCATAATTTCAGTTAAGTGAAAGTTTCCTTAAGAGAAAGAATAACCGGGCCTCAAATCAGCCCTCTGTGTCTTAAGAAAATGCACAAATAACTTCTCTTAATGTGCTTGCCCAGAACCTGTCACAAAAGCAAAGATTAATCCCCAAAATGCTGGGCTGGGGAATGAACTCAACTTGAAGGGCAGCATTTCATGAGTCCCGAACTCCTACCTGAGGGCTCCATAGGCAAGACCACACGGCAATGAAAATCCTAGGAGTCCGATTGTGCCTCGTGTGAGCCAAGCCTGCCTGGGAAGGAAGGTTCATGAAGACAGCGACATTTTCTATCATGGTGGAAGTTTAGATCTTCTTAGTGCCTGTGGGCTTCCTCGAAAACAACTGTAAACACAGCAAACTGTGCCAAGTATACAGCTGTGAGTCAAGGAGGAGACCGCTGACGTTTCCTCCTTTTTTACAATATGTCCATGGACCAGATGGATCTGAATAGAAACGTTATAGAGTATGGTGAAGAGTACGGTGCAGTTCCTTTGGTTTTTTCATACATTTATAAACTCTTTTAATGAAGTTTGAGGGCCAGAAGCTACATGCTTTGAAGACCTGAGTTGCACAACTTTTGTTCTGTCCTAGGTTTGCAGGAGGGAAGTCAAATTCTTAAATTCTTTATGAAGCTTGAAGCACTCCTGATTGTCTAGTTTTCACTTCGACCGTCTTTACAGGTGGAAACCTGTCACCTTCACAGTGCATATGTGAGAGCCCTCACTTCCGCTGAATTCATTGGAAAAAATGGAAGGGGTTTAGAGAGATTCCCATAGAGTTAAAGAGGATGAGACGATTGCTTCATAGTGTCTGTAAATACTTTGGGTTGATTATGTGGTGTCTGAACATGTGCCGGTTGCTTACTGTGGCTCCATCATGCAAGGCCAGACAGATAATGCTCTTAGAACAACCCAAAGGGATGGGACAAAGAAGCCTATAAAACATTAATGCATATTGTAAACATACCTGAAGAAAGTACTACTGTGCTGGCATTGGCCTTATTTTGTGCTCTGTCCCCTGGTTACTGTGACTGTCAAGGGAGCAACTTAGCCAACCCAGAAGGATCTGGCCAGTTCTAAATGTAATGTCTAAACCCAGAGGCCATATTTCTTCACTCTTAGGATAATTTTGGTTCAAAGTATATCCTTTAACAAGCTCCCTGCTTCAAAAGCTCCAAGTCTCTTTGTTTTGTTATGCTTGCCTAAACATGTCTCCCCAAAAGCCAAGTTGTAAATACCGTTTTATTACTGTCCTCTCCTTTGCTTCTAAATGTAGACTTCTGAGTACATTTCTGTGGCCTAACCTTGGCCCCTAATTTCACATGTTTTCTTCGGTTAAGTCTATGTCTTGACACACTGTGTATTGGCAAGAGATACAAGGCAAACATATGGATACCTGTGTTGGTTTGATTAACACGTGAAAAAGAAGGACATGTTGTTTTTTTCTAACCTACTACTTGAAAGTACTCTCTTTTCATCTAAAAATCTCTGGGTGTTTTATAATCAGAATTTTGATTTGTCCTTGGATGATTCTGAGTAGTATTTTTAATTTCTAACTGTTGACTCTTAAAATTCCATTGTTTTCATTGATTTTTGCATGCACAGAATTGTGGTTAGAAAACAGTGCCTATTGTGTGTTGTGGTTTTGGAGACTCCTTGTATATACAACAATGCAGTGCCCTTATTTTCTGCAAAGTAAAAGGTTCGTTGCATTGTTATTAACTCACCCTGCCATTGTGTCATGCACATAGATTTGATGGATATCTTTCTCTACAGGCACTCTTAAGTCTATCCTGTTTTAGAGACTGCTATGGTTAATCTTGATTGTCAACATGACAAGATTTAGCATCTCCATAGAAACAGACATCTGGGCACATCTCTGAACAGTTTTCTGGGTTGGGTTCTACCCTAAAGGTGTGTAGCCCCACTCCATGCCTGGGGTCCTCAAACTAAGAAAAAGGAGAAAGGAAGCTGAATGCTATTCACCTCTCTCTGCTTCCTGACTGCAGATGCGATGTGACCAGCTGTCCCACACTTGGGGTGCCATTCCTTTTCTGCCATAGTTGACTATCTTCTCTGGAACTGGAAGCTAAAATAGCCCCCTCCCTCCTTGTTTCTTTTGCCACAGAAACAAGATAAGTAACAAACACAAAACCTCAATAGAATGTGTGCCCCCCTCCCCCACCTTCAACTTTTAATGCCTTGTTTGCTCAGTATCCTTAATACCATATGATCACATCCATCACAGGGATGAGTTCTGTCTTACTGCGGATTACAGCTGTGTAAACTTAAGCATCTCTTACCACATCAGCGTTGTGGCGGCTTTGATCAAAGATGATTGTTAGTCACTGTGGCTCAGAAAGCTGACCTTAGCTGGCACGGAGGACTTCTCATAACATAATGTGGTTTGCTACCTTACTCAGCATCTTCTAAGAGACCTCTGTCCCTTTTGTTCTAGTTTGTCAAGGCACAAGTAACAGGCTCACCCAACTTGGCACTTTTGAAGACCACTTTCTGAGCCTGCAGAGGATGTTCAACAACTGTGAAGTGGTCCTTGGGAACTTGGAAATAACCTATGTGCAAAAGAATTATGACCTTTCCTTCTTAAAGGTGAGTTCATTGAATGTGGGTTGTCCTACACAAACACTGTAGAGTGAAACACGAGCAGAGAGACAGCTCAGCAGAATTTGACTTGAAGCGTGGATACTTCATCTTAGGGAAGTCGCGAGTCCACGGGACTACAGGTGAGTGTTATGAGAAGTCCTCTGTGCCAGCTAAGGTCAAATTAATTGTGGAAAACAAAATAGGACAGAACCCCTTCTGATGTTCCACAGTCCTCATAGGCGCTAACATTGACAGCTGGCCATTGCCTCTGCCAGATCACGTTGTTGACATGCTAGCTTTCTAAATAATAACAACCATAACCTTAAAAAGCACTACTTTGTTCTGTGTACCTACACACTTGGCCTAAATGCTTACGCCATAGCTAATCTCAAGTTACCAGAAATTTATAACTGGTTTACAAAATTCCTAAATAATCCTACTGAGCCTTTAGGAGCAAACTCTGAAGGCTTCAAAACCACCTTTGCTGATACTCGGACTTCGGTTGGGTTCACTTTGACTTCATTTCTTTATTTCATGCCTCCCTCACTTCTTCCTTCCACAAGACATCATGAGAGATTCATTCAAAATTCAAAATGATTGTTTTCATTTGAGTTAAAGTGAGACTCCCAACACGTCAAATGCAAACTTTAATGCAAGCTTCTTTGATACAAATGCAGACATGAAAGAATCATTGCAAACCCTGCCACACCCTTCACCCAAGTATAATTGCCTACGTGTCTTAGATTTATCTGCCACATGAATGTGTCATTGTGAAGTTAAACGCGGCTCCTGCATCCACTTTAATAAGCTTTTTCTCTCTCTCAGACCATCCAGGAGGTGGCTGGCTATGTGCTCATTGCTCTCAACACCGTGGAGAAGATCCCTCTGGAGAACCTGCAGATCATCAGGGGGAACACTCTATATGAGAACACCTATGCCTTAGCTGTCCTGTCCAACTATGGGGAAAACAAAACTGGGCTTAGAGAACTGCCCATGCGGAACTTACAGGGTAAGAGGTGGGACATCAAGGCAGAGAGGCAAATTTGTCACTGCAGTTGATCCTGACTCAAAGAAGACATGTTTACCAAATACATGTAGTACGTGCTGTTTGCAGGATTCAGTGGGTAGCAGATGACAGGCCATAGGATGGAAAGAGATTTCAGCCAGGTAGAAATCAGTTCTTCCATGGATGAGGAATAATATCCAGAGATAGGAATCAATGCCTGAGTTCTCTGGATCCAGCCAACCTTGGTGAGTGAGAGTCTGGGTTAGTAGGAAGTAAGCTTGGGCCAGAGGCAGAAAGGACATGCAGCCACTCCCTCATCTTGCAGGGACTTATTCCTAGGCGAAACTGGATGTCTGAAACATCAGGTACCCCAAACCATACATGCCATGTTTTTTTTCGCTATCTGCATGCCTTTCAGAATTCAGCTCATTGGTTAGGTATAGCAAAACATTGACAACAGCAATGAAAAATAACAAAGCAATTAGTGTGCTACAGCAACAGCTTGTGAGTTTGCTCACTTGATGTTCCTCCCAGAGTGGAGCAAAAACAGCTGAACCCAGAGATAGCAAAACCACTCCTGGGACAGGGTCTAATGAACTAAAAATCCTGCCAGGGTTGAGAAGCAGGTTTCAAGGTTTATGTTGTTTCACGGAAACTCAGGGTAAGTTAGGAAGAGGAGGGAAGGTTTTGAAGTTGAAGAGGAAACTGGAAAAGATGGATGAGAGGTTGAGAAACAACAATTCTCCCTCCATGTCATGGACTGTTTCTCAAGTCAGTAAGTCCACTTGATGCCATGGCCAATTTTTAAAGCAGGTGTTGTACAGTGTCATTTTCCAAATAAAGGCATGGCAATAAGATCACTTGCCCACAGACGTGTACCCCCGGGCTGAGTCTGTCATCTCTGTGTGCCCTGCAGTTCTGATGGGGAAGTATGGGTTGGGAAGGGGATGGGGTGAAAAGAAAGGGAACAGAGAGTGGGAACCTACCAGTGTGTGGAGCTAGGATGTGGCCACACAGCCAGCCAGACACTTCCTTCCCCAGCTCTCTGGTTCACCAGCCTATAAACCACCTTCAGAATTGCCACCCACCATTTTAACTGCTCTGAGCACCCACGCACGTTTCTGAATTTGTGCTAGCATTCATCTCTCCCATACACACAGTGCATGAAATGGCCTGTTTGGTACTTGAGGCATGCCTTGTTCTGCCTGCCTTGCCTCAGACATGTGAGGAAGTCTGCAGGTATGAGTCTAGCTCCTGGAGCCAGGCTGTCTGTGTTCCAGCCCCGGCTCCATCACTCATCAGCTAAACATCTCTGTAACTACTCCTTCACCTCTCTCTCTTTCTCTCTCTCCCCCCCTCTCTCTCTGCATCTCAGTGCCCTCACGTCAAAACTATAGTACACACAATTGCCAATGCACTCCCTCCCTGTTGACAATTTCAACTCTATTACTGCAGTCAAAGCATGCAACGGCTACTTGAGTTCCTAGTTTGTAGTTGTTACTGCTGTTGTTGCTGTTCTGTGTATGTGTGCATGTGTGTGCATGCCCTTCCCACGGAATACCCCTATTTTTTATAATTAATACCAGGTAATTGTACAGATCCCAGTTATTTAATATAGGACTACTGCCACAACTGAGAATTTCCTGAATTTTGAAATTAAAATAGGTTTGACTTTCTGCTCATTACCTTCTAACACTATTCAGTTAGAAGGGGGAGGCTATTGAATCCTGCCCCCTCTCCCATAATTATTGTTGTTACCTATTGTTGGTTCTCCCCCTTCTGTGCCTCCTTGTCTCTTCTTATCACTGTAAACTGGGTGTTTGTGCCTATCTTATGTTGCTATGTTTAACCTCGAGTCTCTGGTTCCTTTTTCTCTAGCATACTGTTGTCACCTCTATTTTCCAGGCAGAGTTCCACAACTTGGCCCTTTCTGGCCTGGCTGCCTTCCTTCTGAGGTTCTTTTATCCCCTGTCGTCTGTTGAGGAAACTGTCACCTGCCCTAGATCTGCAGTTCTGCTTTGCGTCTCTATCTGCTCGAAGCCTTCAGCACTGCCAGATTCTCTTTCCTCTAAACTATGCTCTTGAACACGTGCAAATCTCCTCTCCGTGTCACCCAGCAGTCTCTGCAAGCTTCCCCAGAGAATCCCTCCTTCTCCATGTCAGCGCTCCATGCAGACAGGAGCTTCCCGTTCCTGCCTGTGTGGTGCTGAGGCCATTTTTGTGTCTATAGTTGGGTTCCCCACGTTTATGCTTTTTTTACTTTTAATTGTATGCATATGAGTGGGGTGTGCATGTGGGTATAGGTGCCCACAGAGGCCAGAAACATTGAATCTCCTGGTGCTAGAGTTACAAGCACTATGGGTGCTAGGAACCAAATCCAGGTCCCCTAGAAGGGCAGAGTATGCCGTCTCTCCAGACTTTTTCCCATATTTGAATGATAGTCTTTTGAACTTGATGAGTGTAGCCAGAAGCTGCTCATTTGTTCCCAGCTGCCTAGACCCAAAATAATCATACAGAAACTATATTATATGCAATACTGTTTGGCCAATAGCTTAACTGTATTCCTAGCTAGCCCTTATATCCTAAATTAACCCATTTCTATTAATCTGTGTATCAATCACCACATGGCTGTGGCTTACTGGCAAGGTTCTGGTGCGTCTGTCTCCTGTGGGCAATTACATGGCTTTTCCCCTGACTCCGCCTTCTTTCTCCTTATATCTGCTTTCTGCCAATGGCTTAACAGAATATAGCCAGGCTGGAAAAGACATATAGAGAGAGTAGGCAGAATAAGGGAGAAGCCATGTAGTCACCACAGGAGACAAATGCCTCTGCCAGAGCCTGCCAAAACTTTATCGGTAGGCCACGACCTTGTGGTGATACACAGATTAATGGAGATGTGTTAGTTTAGGATATAAGAGCTAGCTACAAATACACTTAAGCTATTGGCCAAACAGTATTGCAAATAATATAGCTGCTGAGTGATTATTTCAGGTCTAAGAAGCCAGAAAACAAATGAGTGGCCTTCCTCCAATAGATGAGGGTCACTGGAGGTGACACCTACACATCAGCTAGCCCAATTCTCAGTCCTGTCTCCTTTGGACATGGCTGTGACATTTCTGTCTCTCTGTGCATTTCATTTCTCTGGAAGAAGCCTGCAAGTCAAATTTACCTTTACAGACCTGTAGTGAAATAGGAGCCAGATGACCCTCCTACATCACAGACCAGAGCATCTGTGGATTTTTGTATGCATAAATCATTCCATCCATGGTCATGTCTAATGTTGCTAACATAGCCCTCTTCCTTTGTAAAAGTTTGACTTTTGCTAAACCCTGACTTTGTAAAAGTCCTCTCATTTCTTCTTTCAAAAAACACTGCAGCCTTATATGATCTTTCACCACTGGTGTTTATTTGAGTCATCTTCATACACAAAATTCTTATTTCATATCACACTCACACTCTTTCCTTCTTCAGTGGAAATCTTCTAGTGGCACCTGAGAGTATGCCTGGTGACAGTCGCCTGGTGACAGTTCTGGTCTTCAGAGTCCAAATACCTAGGATCTCCCCCTTGTCCTTCATCTCCGACTTCACCTCCACATCATCCAATCATTCTAAGTCTGTCTGATATGGCCCAGAACTACAAGTCACTGTACACATGGCTTTTCTGCTGTGCATACTGAATAGGCTTTCTCTTCCTGCTACTGCATTTCTAAACTCAACATCCCAATCCTTAAAAACTCAAAAGTTTTCCCTTCATTATGAAGTGTATCTTCATATATCTCTAGCAGGTCTTCTATAGGGCTGACCTTGGGGACTTTGGATTTGCCCACGGGAAGCATTAAGCAGAATATTAGAAATGTAAAGAAATGAGTGTATGCATTTTGTAAGTTAATAGGAGTCAAAGAGTTTGGTTACTGTGGTTCCATTCATTCAGAAATCCTGACTGGTGCTGTGCGATTCAGCAACAACCCTGTCCTCTGCTACGTGGATACTATCCAGTGGAAGGACATCGTGCAGGATGTCTTCCTGAGCAACATGTCAATGGAATCACAAAACCAACCGAGAAGCTGTAAGTGCCTCATTCACCTTCCATTAGCTTCAGATCCTCTGAGGAGTTGAAGTGGGCAGTGTTGGGGTGGGAAATATAATGTTAACTTTAGATCAGATTAATCAACATACAACAAAAAAAAGAAGTAAACAAATGATCTTTCCATTAGAGTTTTATTCAAGACAGTAATGTAAGAAAAAAATTTTTCATTGTACAAGGCAACACCCATCCCTCCCAGGGTGGTGGAACATTTGTGAGATGACTGAGCAGAGAGAACCTTTCTCTAGGATACAGGTTGCAGTGGTAGTCATGGTACAGGGCGTCTCCCCTTCTCCCTCATGGGCATTGACCAGTCATATGTACTTCTGCCTTGTTCCTGATTCTCACAATGGCACTCAGGTCGTCCTGATCCTGTGGGCTCTGCTCATCAGCTCATTGGTGTAAACACTCTGACACAGAACCATGGAGAGGAGATTTGTCCGTGCTTTCCTAAATGTTCTCAGCTCACCCATGCCCCACTCCCCCAGCAGTCCCCTGCCACTGAGGGCCTTGCAGAGGACCAGAACTAAGCGTGGGGACTCAACCTGTGACCCTCTCTAGCACTGTGTAGGAAACTCTAGAATAGGGTGTTTTCATGTTCCAAGATCCACCAAGCCTGTTCTTCCTAATCTTTTCACGGTACGAGATAAGACATGGCCCTGCTTCTTACTCTCCTGTTCCTGCAACTGAGCTTCAGACGAGTTTGGTTTAGACCTCCAGTGGAGCCTACATGAATCCTAAAAAACATCAACTAAAAGTCTTGTGGCTTTTTTTCTCAGTTGCTTTATTTTTTATTGATGCCTTGATTAAAATAGTTGGGGTAAAAAACTTAGGAAATCTGTGATATTAGTCATTATATGTCCATATTTTTGTGTAGCCACAACCACCATCCATGGTCACCTTGTGGCACCATAAGTGAAAAAGAAAAGAGAGAAGGGGTCAGGATCCTCCTGTCCCTTCAAAGACACTGCCTTTGATGACTGGGCTTCCAATACTTCCACCTCTGTTTTAATATAATTCTTTGAAGTTATTATTTGACAATGACATACATGTATACAGTGAATTGTGATCCTCCCAACTCCTCTGCTCCCGTGCCTCCCTCCCACTTTCATATCTTTTTAATAACTCACTGAGTACAATTAGTGCTGCATGTATGTGCACGGGTGTGGGGCATCCACTGGAGCATGCTTCATGGACCAGGGGCCACATCATTGAAAAATGGCTCTCCCTCCTCCAGCAGCCAGGAGTAGGTTCTCGTGGTCCCTTCCCCCACCCACACTGGAATGTTGATTGGCTTGGTCTTCTGCAGGCCTTGGGCAGGCAGCCACAGTTGCTGTGAGGTCACAAGTACAACAGCCCTGTTTTGTCCAGAAGATGCTGTTCCATAGTAGTCCCTCCTGAACCTCTTAGAATCTTTCTACCCTCTTTTTTGTGATGTGCCTAGAGCCGTAGGAGTGAGGGTTGTGATACAGATATCCTGTGTACGGTTGAGCACTCCACAGACACTAAGTCTTTGTGATAATCATCATTTACTACACAAAGAAGTCTCTCTGATGAGGGCTGGGCACTAATCTATGGCAGAGAACTAAGTATTTTGAAGGCAGTGTGATGCTATGTTCGTTTAGCAGAATAATAGTAGCGAATTCTTCCCCAGGGCTCAGAAGCTCCACAGCCATGAGTTTTCAACCAGATTTATAGCAGCAAGCATATGTTTCCTCCTGTGGGGTGGATCTTAAGTCCAACTAGAGAACAGTTAGTTTACCCCTCATAACTTTCAGGCCACTATTGTACCCATGGGCACATCTTGCCAGGGTGGTCATTAGTTCAGTCTCTTAAAGTTGCCATCACCACTCTGTGACCTAAAACCTTTAACATATGAGCCTTTAGGGGTCATTACATACCCAAACTGTAGCACTAGTCATGAGAATAAGCCTAAATGAATCAAAATTTCATAGAAAGAGACATTTCAGTAAGAATGCATTCAATAAATTGTTCTGTAGTAACAATGATTAAGGGACAAATGGCACACCGTGGTTTTTTTTTAAAAAAAAAATCAGGGACATGAAAGTTATACCTATTAGAAGAGAGGAGATCTGTCTCTTGTGTCTCCTACCTTCCACTCTCCTCCATTGACCAGTGATTCTCAGACACACAAGCCTTTGGAGAAGTTTGTATTTCATCTGTAACAAGAACGAAATCAGTATTAGGAGGTGATTTTAGCTGTTATGAGGTGAGGCGTCTGGATTCAGAAGAGCTGCCCACTGTGACCACGTATATTATTGTTGATAAGGTTTAGAACTTACGGTTGCAAGAGTAGATTTACATGAAAGAAAATAAAAAGAAAAGAAAATGAATGCATCAGCTACTCCATACCTCAATATAAATTTCAAATATATATTATGTATATGTAATAAGTATGAATATATATTTAAATCCTAGAAGGGAACATGAGGATGAATATTTACAATGACAAGTTTGAAAAAACAAACTCAGACACCGTCAAATAAGCTTCCCTGTGAAATAAAGTTATAGTGTATGATAACTGCTTGTCCCCAAAGAGGGCATTAGAACTAAATAGAGTGGTTTTTAAAAGCCCAGTGGAAACGTTACGTACCCAGAACCACAGAAAGTAAAAGCAAGAAAACTAAATCCAATCCACACTGCAGGACTTTCCAACAAACATGCTGCCTCACGCTTTGATCTTTGCATTTCTCGGTGAGATTAATTGCAGAATGTAATTCAAGAGATTAGAAACCTTTGTAGCTGCAATTTGATATTGACCAAATACGAAAATGGTTGAATTACAAAGATTTCCAGACAATAACATGCCAGTTATTAGCTAAACTTTTAGGTAATTGTCCAAATGATTCACAGAATAAGGATGTTCCCTTCCTGTGGAATGTTCTGCACGACTCTGTTGCTTGGAGGAGAAGGATGCTTATTCGCCAGCCCTGATTTAGCATCCCTAAACCCAGCGGTGACTGCCCACCACTCAGTCGAGACTGGATATAGCAAGGGGAGTGCGTACACACAGAACTAATCCGAAGCTTGGTACCTCCTAGACCCTGGGTTCTTGTAGATTTGTCATCTGTGTGACTGTGACAAGACGGAAGTATTCTCTCAGTTTCCACAGCTCAAGTGCCAACAAAACCAGTCCATGGGTTTTCCTTTCTTGAACGAGTCTTTTAGTTGAACAGAAAAAGCATCCATGCCAAATATGAATGCAAAGTTTCCAAACTGCTCCTTGTTTCTAGAACATTTTCTGGGACCTTGGGAGAAGCATGATTGCTTCCATGTCATTTGTTCATTTCTATCAAAATGCACATTTAACTACTAGATTTTTATTTCAGGCCAAAAATGTGATCCGAGCTGTCCGAATGGAAGTTGCTGGGGAGGAGGAGAAGAGAATTGCCAGAAATGTAAGTCGGCACAGGGTTGGGCTCTGAGAAACACGCCACTGTGAGCAGAGTTCACAAAGTGTGCGGCCATCCTCTCCTGCTCTTTGGTAACAGGACAAGTATAGAAGCTTGACAAAGGACCCCGTGTTAACTGTTTCATGAATGGCGGTCTTACCAACCTCACTGCACACAGCTATCTAAGGCTAACCATTCAGGATACTTCAACCTGTCATAAATTGCCTAGAAGTCAGCTACCCAAGTGCCCGAGTCATGCAGAATGCCCTGCTCTCTTCTCCCACTTCCCCCTTTCTTAGTACAAATAAATATAAAAGTTTGACAGTGTTTCTCCCGTGATCTTTCTTTTTCAGTGACCAAAATCATCTGTGCCCAGCAATGTTCCCGGCGTTGTCGTGGCAGGTCCCCCAGTGACTGCTGCCACAACCAGTGTGCCGCTGGGTGTACGGGCCCCAGAGAGAGTGACTGTCTGGTAAGACTCTAGGCAATGGGGAGCTTTGCTGGGGAGCTTTGCACTTGTTCCCCACTGACTGTGACAGGAGCCTTCTTGTAGGGCACATTGTCAATAATTGTTGTCCTTGCCAACAACATCGGCATTGTAACAGATGGAGAGAGCTGTTTCTTTAAGAGCCCCTGACATGTGTCCCACAGACCTTTGGACGGTATAGCCTTGGAATCATCTGCTTTGCCCGCCATATTCCGATGCTTCTTGGGCTGCTCCCCTAGCCCACACCATCACACAGTGTCTTTTTTCCCCCTGCCACAACCAAAGCTTTGGCAAAAAGCTCTAGTGTGAAGTTTGGCAGGGGCCAGGGCTGGTGAATGTGATTCCTGGGGTTGGCATAAAACCAAGCAAGGCCCTGTCAGGCTCCGGAAGAGGAAGTCCACCCTAAGCTACAGTCTAGACTATTCTAAGGCTTCTGGAAACACAAGATTCTTAAATCCCACAAACCAGAGCTGGGCCTGGAGATTTTTTTTTTCACTTGGGCAGTTTGGGCTGGATCTAATGAGAAGCCCAGGGGGAAGACTCCACATGGGGTTCTTAGTAATAGCCAAAACCTGGGTCTGGTCTTTTCTGCATGAAACCTTTCTGCTAAGATTCCTGCACTTCGACAACAAGTTCCAAAATGTTTTCTAAAGTGCTCTTTATAAGAGAAACTCAATGTAAACTGGGTTTAAAAATAATACCACACCATACTTGCCACGTCATGTTTCTTTACTTTTCATCACCTGTAATCAATAGAGATAAATTTTTTTCTAACCACAAACCCTAAGTTATAGCTACTGGGACAGTCAGTATACTTAAAAATAATACTTATTACTTGTAAGAGGAAGGTGTTTCTGACATGGAAAGGCTTACTAGATTCTCCCCCCTCTAACTGAACACCTAAACACTGAGAGCTGCCACTGGCCTGCCTGACCTCAGGCTGCCTGGCCTTGGGCTTCTTTCATTTGGATGGCACGTCCTTGACCAGCCATGTTGTCCCTCCCGTGACAGGTCTGCCACAGGTTCCGAGATGAAGCCACATGCAAAGACACCTGCCCACCGCTGATGCTGTACAACCCCACCACCTACCAGATGGATGTCAACCCAGAAGGGAAGTACAGCTTTGGGGCCACCTGTGTGAAGAAATGCCCCAGTGAGTCCTCACCTTTGATTCACCCATCCTCCGTGACCTCTTTCGTCTTATGCTGGACTGTTAGGCAGTTTGGGGCCTGTTGTGCCTGCCTTGTTGTGTAGGTTAGTGTATGCCCAGCTAGATACAAAGATGACAGCCAGCTCAGTGCTGAGGGGCAGAGGCAGAGGCAACCTGTGGCAGGCAGGGCTCCTCTCCTCCAAGGGTGGCTTCACCTGTGATGGTCCTCATGTTGTTGGCGACCAGACTTCGTAACAAAAGACACTTGTTTTTTTACGCCAAGTCTGAGGGCTAGTTATAGTAACATGGGGGTGTCCTGGAACTGGCAAACACAAAATCACGACCCTTTGGGACCATCATTGTTTGACTCTCTACTATGCTGGCATTTAACAGACCTAAATTAGAAAAAGCAGCAGATCTGCCTTCTTGAGTAGAAAATAAGGTTGAGATCTTGGAGGATTGCAGTTTCAGTTTTGCTTTGATTTCTTCATTTGGGTTCAGGCTTTGTTTATGTATGATTGTACTCTGCTGGAACCTATAGGGAAAAAGCAACACAGATCACTCCCAAACAGAGAAAGTGATGCAGTGTATAAAGAACCTTAAGAACCAATCTTGACTTCTAGAAAGGAAATTGAGAGCCCCCAAAAAATGTAAAAGAGAAATGAAGAGGGTAAGATTTTTACCTACTTAGATTTAGGTGATGAAAGTGTATTTAGAAAAAAGAGAGTGAGTGAGTGAGTGAGAGAGAGAAGGAGGAGG
>LOJH01036431.1:1688-15518 GCA_001685095.1 Ellobius talpinus | reverse complement strand
AGAAGGCTTAACGCCAAATGGCGGCGGCAAGCGAGAACATGGTGGCGCGGCGGCACCCTACACTGTGTGTCACCCTTGGTGTCTCATGTCCAGGGAGATCTGGGTGAGAATTTATCATCACCTGCCGAGAGACCAGCCCTCAAGCAGGTCAGGTAATAAAGAGGAGGCATGGAGTTGGCACAACGATATACACATACATGAAACTTTTTTGAGGGCCAATGCTTAATTCTTCATTGTATTTTTCACTTTCTGCTGTTCCTGCTCTGTTCTTCTACCATGCTCTTTTCATTCTTCTTCCCTGACGTTCTCCTTCTCCGTCCTCCCTGACGTTCTCCTTCTCCGTCCTCCCTGACGTTCTCCTTCTCCGTCCTCCCTGACGTTCTCCTTCTCCGTCCTCCCTGACGTTCTCCTTCTCCGTCCTCCCTGACGTTCTCCTTCTCCATCTTCCGTGATGTTTTCTTTTATATCTTTGCTTCTTTTTCTCTTATTTTCTCTTATCCCTTTTATACCTCCTAAGACAAAACATTTCTAAGAAAAGATGGCCTCATAGCCACAAGTTACATATTTTCCAAAAACAAATTAAAATCTTTATACAAGAATAAATCACATATGATCACAAGTGAAATGTTATTCTTAGAAGCTCACAAATAGGTAAACATTTTTCTTTGTATTAATTTTCCCACCATAGCATCTTCACCCCAAAGCAATGATTCTTTTATAATCGATTAACAAAGTCTTAAGCAAGCTAAGTTCAGCCGGTTCCCTTTGTACTGGCAGGCAATTTGCAGTTTCAATGTACCAGATTCCTATCCTATAAAACAAAACTTTAAACAAGTGCTCAGCTAACCATCTATTTTCTTTACACACAATAGGGTCATTTAATTTCCTTGCACAATTTTGTTGTGTACCGGGGCCTGTGGTTAATTCTGCAAGTTACATGACCAAGGAACCCGGCCTAACCTTGGGTGTAGAAACATAACTGCTTCCTCTCGTCATCAGCCTGGTTTCCACAGACAGAATTCATGGGTCTATAATGCAAACCTCTTTGTGTTTATTCTCCATATTCTGCGAATCTCACAGCTAACAAAGGGGAAGGTGACCTTTAGCCTATTTTTGCCCTTTTTTCTATCTGTTCTTGGAGCAATTGTCAGAATAACCTAAACCATGTCCTAATCATCTTTACTAACTGTCCCAACCATCTGTACCTATTAGGCTGGTGCAGAAAGTCCAGTTAAATCATAGATCTAACTGATCATCGTTGCTCTAATAAAAATCATCTTCATTATGATCTGCAAGTAAATTGCCCAGTGAGAAGTGGAATTTTCCCAAGAAACAATCACAATATACTGGATACAGTGGCATCTTTTTATATAGTAACCTCACCATGCCAAATAGAGCAGGAACAGGGCAGCAGCCTGCAGGAGGAAGAGCAGCAGAAGCCAGGGGCTTTCTGGGAACAATCTTCCCGGAGCTTTGCCTCTCCAGGATGTACCCAGAGTAGCTTTGCTGTCCACTGGGCTGTGTCCCCTAAGCTCCATTGCTGGCTGCAGCTCCTCTGACATGGCCACTTAGCAATCTCCCTGTGAAAATCCCTCCTTAAACAGCCAATCATTTGTGTAGAGGTGGAGAAGTGTATTACTGAAAGCATATAGCCCAGGGAGCTAAATTTGGAATGTATGCTAGTGAGTGCCCAGACAGCCTGGCCCAAGGTTGCATTTTTCAGAACTTCTCCTGTCGTTATGTGGCATGTGACAATAGTTTCCTCTTTGAGGTTAACCTCCCCTCCCCTAGCATAGCCTACGTGGGTTGGTTTCATTTTGATGACGTTTTCCCCTGTTTCATCCTCTCTTTCCTTCCATCCCTTTTAGCAAAGGAGTCTCCTTGGGCACCAGGGTATGCCTTCTCCTCACGTTATCTTGCAACACCTTGTGTGACTTGGGGCTGAGGTGGCTGATTGCATCCCAACCAACTCACAACTCGTTGCAGAAGTTTCTGTTGTCTTACTGAGATAACCCTGTGTTTTATGTTGTGTATTTTCCTTTTTTAAAAACTAAGTATCTAACAATGTTTGCTTCCTACAAGGCTGACATACTTGCTCACGACTAGCAAACATATCTTATTCTGGAAACAGTTTATACTGACAGCAACTGAATCCATCAAAGAGCTGTGCAAGCAGGTGGAGGGTGGTGTCTACTAAGACTCCTCCCACTCTGCTAGGCTCCTCCCACTTGGTCACTGCCCTGGGTTCCTGGCTTGTCTTCCTCCTCACCCTTAGAGAGACTGCTTATTTTGCGTCCTAACAAAACCCAGACTCTGCCTGCTTTTTCCACACAGTTGGTCAGTGCTGATGGGGCAGAAATCTAGTGCAAATTCATGTGTCTTCCAGCTTGCATGTGGGGCCCTTCTTCCTCCCTAGCAGCAGATAAACCATAATTAAATGCTAGCTAGTCCCCTACCACATGTACACAGGTGAATAACTCTCAGGAAGCGGTGGCTGCTGCTTGGTCATTCATAGCTCAGGGCCGTGAAGTCAGGACTAATCGGTGTGGTAGTGTTGCCCAAGGTCTCACTAATCCCACTGTGCTGGGTTTTATGCCACGGGGATGCTCTTCAGTCAGCAGGAGAGACTCGTGAAGAACCACACAAGAAGTTCTGACACCTGTGTGTTTTTCAATACAGAGGTTCCCGTGGATGAACGCACCAATTCAAGTCACATTGGTTGGCTTTTGGTAAGTGGAAATGAGCCTTTAAAAACATAGCTGCTGTTATTATTGTTGTGTATGTATTTATTCAGTAGGTGTTATATGTTATCTCAGTAGTCAACACAGAAATCACACTTATATAAGTAATTTTTGGTGCCTGTGGAAGTTTGAGTGACAGAAAAGTTTTGAAAATGACGCCAACCTAGAATGCCTGCAATTTGTGGCCCCAATAATTAAAAAATGGAAACTGTCCATACAGGAACCTCCACAGTTAGGGCTATTTGGGTGTTCCCATGTAAACTCCAGTTATCTCTTTGTTCTTGGTGCCTTTGTTTATCATTTTGGCAATTAAACATTAAATATTTATAAGGCAGTTCTGTGCTCTAAAGGAAAGAGGTTGTCGTTAAGATATATATATATATATAGAGAGAGAGGGAGAGAGAGAAAAGGAAGCCAAGAAGTGACCACTTCAGCCAACTGACCTGTTGTTCTGTTTATTTTGAAGTTTGGTGTTCGCCACCCCCCTTTGCTGTGCTCTGTTTCCTCAGAAGAGGTAGGTGGTGGTTTGTTTGCTTGCTTGCCTGCTTGCTTGCTTACTTTAGAATTATTGTGAATTTTGATCCTAAAAATGAGCTGGAGAGACAAGTGAAGATACTTGATTTCAGTAGTAAGAAATCAGGTCTCTAAAGGGCCAGGAAAACCTCTAAAATGAAGAGACTTGGGCAGACAAGCTCTGGTCTCTGGGACCTCAACACTCACTCTACCCAGTTCTCTTCTGCCCCCTACTGTTTCATTTGAGAACGTTTTAGCCTTTATGAGAGCCGGGTTGCCTTGTGCTCATTTTGCTTCTATAACCTTTAGCATGACTCATTAATATCACTGGAGCCACAGACAAGCACATCTGTGTTCGTCCATGAATGGGTTCTGTGACCTCAGCTCTGCCCTTAGCTCGGGTAGCTGCTTGCAGTCCCAGCACTGTGTCACGCGGGTCTGTGCATGTCATTGCAGTGTGCTCTTACCAGTAAGGAGATGGTTTCAGCTTGAAATAACAGAGGTGAACAGGTTTAGCAGTTGTCTTCTTGCAATTCTTTGTTGTGATGATTGTTTTTCTGGCAGGAACAGAATGCTCCTTTTGCGGCCATGTGCAGCCTTCCTGGTGTGTCCATGCACCATTGCTGCGTCTCTGAGCCTATGTCCTTTCCCTGCCCTTTCTAGTTCAGGGTCCCTTCTTTGCCCATGTGATAACCTTGTTCCCTCTGCCTTGTCCCAGTTCCATGTCTGTGACGAGCTTGGAGGATGAGTTGCAAGCCAGCATCCAGAGGAATCATCCTGAATTACGGCGCGTGTACTTTAACAAGGGCCTGTGAAGCCACGATCAAGCCCTGGAGGCTCCTGCTGTCATCTGTGAACCTCCCAAAGCCACAGCAGTGAGGAAATCCCATGTGACGGGCACTTCCAGTTACAAAAGCCTCTAAAAGATCTGCATTAGAGTCATGTTGCCCCTTGACACAGCCCCCAGTGCGGATCAGGAACCTGACATTTAAATCATGTTGTAATTTACAAACATACCCTTCTGGTAGACTTTAATGACACCGTTTGTTCAAAGCCCTCACCTGGAGCTTTCTAAAGCACAGCTAGGTGCTCAGTAAAAATGGTTGTCAGTCATTGGAAAGGTTACCTGTGCAAATACCAATTTCATTTCCACTTCTGCTGTGAACTGGGAAATCCAACAAAGGTCTAAGCCTAACTATACAAGCGTACATACTAAGAAAGCTTTGTCTCCAGTTCGGCAATGGACCAGTCCAGAGCAGATGGTGAGGAGACTTGAGGTTCAGAGGGTAAACACTCCATACACCTTCCTGAAGTCAGCCACAGAGCAGGGTGTGAAGCCACCCCTGCAGTTAGCATGTGTTTATGGTACTGGATTCTCTTGGTTAACTTTCCAATTTGTCTAGTGTTCTTATGAAATTATTAATCTGACCTCAAAGGTATTTAAGAATCATGAATTTCCATCAAATAATTAGCTGAAATGCCCAAATGCCAGGTTTAGGAGTATATTGGGTATTTTTAAGACTGTGAAACCATAGTTCCCAGTCCCTAGCTGCCCCCCACCCCCACCCCCGCCTTGTGTTTGTCTTTCAGGAAGATACAGAGACAATGCATGAACAAGTCAGCAACAGTGAAGGTCGTGTCGCATTCCATTCTGTTTGAAGACCCTGAAATGACATGGCATGTCTGCATCTCTCTGGGGATTTTACATGCTATCTGTTCAGTGTAGCTGAGGTCGTGTTGGAAGTCCATGGATGTTCTGTGTTACATTGAGTGTCAATCATTCCAATTCAGAGGTTTCTAAGTGGGGAAAAAGGAGCTATCTAGTTTCTGTAGATCCTTTTTCCCCGTAATGTGTCCAGATTGAATTTCCTCATAAAGAAAAACTGGTGTGCCTTGTGTCTGTGTTTCTGTTTTCTCTGAAAAGATGTATGAAGCTGAAGCTCTCAGCCCTCCCCGTGCTGGAATCTTCTGTAGCGTTGAATGCTAAGCCACTTGAAATGTACTGGCTTCCTGTGACATTCCTGCCTTAGATGAGCCTTGTTCTCAGTGCTTCTGTGTAAATGGTGGGGAGAGCTTGGAGTTGAAGGCAGGGCTCACAAGGTGCTTACAGGACATTTCTGTGGGAAGCTAAAGGCCTTGAGGTCCGCCCCACCCGGCTCATCCCTGAGCCCTCACCCTAGTGCACAGGCAGTTCTGAGAATGTGAAAACTCAGTAGCTAGTGGGGAGACAGACACACTCACCAAAGTGTCAGCCCAGGTGAACCCAGGAATGCACAGTCTATGTGGAGCTGGGCTCTTTTCAATTTGTTTTTGAAGTTTTGGCCTCTTAATGCTTTTGTATAGGAATACTCACTGCGTGGTTTAATCGTGATTTATTAAAAAAAAGAACAAATGAGCGAAAGTTGGCAACTTTTGCTGGTCTTTTAAAAGCCTGTTTTTTCTGAAGACAAAGCCACACGACGTGCAATAAGGTTGTAAGGTGACTAGTTAACATTTCTTTAATGTGAGATAGCATTATATGTGTGGCTAACTAGCAGCTATCAGTATTAGTGAGGTGTCTTGCCAATGCCACAGCCAATGTGTCATTTCAGTTTAAATGGGTGAAATGTCAAAGAAATGCAGAATGAAAATAAACTCTGTTATTTGCATGCAGTTTGAGTGTTAGAATCCATGCTGCCTTTCATCTGTGCTTTATCAATAACTCTGAATGCATTGTTCTGTGTGACTACCTGTCCCTTAACAAATACTGCATTTCGGCTTTAGGTTGCTGGGCTTCCACCCTCTTCTGTCCCTCAAAGGTACCCTGGGAGGCAGTACCCCTGTCTTCGTAGCCGACATGCTCAGAGACCCCCCCAGCCCTCAAACAGGTCCCTTTGAAGGACAGTTGTAAAATGTCATTGATGAGTTAAGCACAAGTTTAACAGTGATAACCAAGCAAGAAAGGTAGATGGTGAACTAGGTTATACGTGAGTTCTTTAAAACTCATGGGCTGTTTGTTTCTGGAATTTTCCATGCAATCATTTGGACTGTTGGGGATAATGAATAAAAACAGGAAAACCCAAAGTGCAAAGAGACTGCTGTAGACAGAGGCACATGACCCCATATCCACTAGTCTGATTCGGGAGTGTTGATTGTGAACCTGGAGGGGAGTGAGTCTCTGCCACTGGGGATGCCCAGGGCAGTTTGTTCTCTTGTCAGATGCTAGCACAGAGCTGGCATTTTAAACAGAGAAACATCCAGATTTGAGATAAGAAGTGATTCATTAATGAACAATACAGAGCTGAGTACTTTCATTTTTTTCTTTTAAATTTATTGTGGTTTGAATAAGAATGACCCCCATAGGCTCATCTATTTGAATGTTTAGTTGACAGGGAGTGGCACTACTTGAGAAGGAATGGAAGGTGTGGCCTTGTTGGAGGAAGTGCATCACTGGGCTTTGAGGCCCATTGTCTCTCTTCCTGCTTCTGCCTGGGAATAGAACTCTCAGCTACTTCTCCAGCTTTCCCACCATGATGATAATGGACTAAACCTCTGAAATTGTAAGCCAGCCCCAATTAAATGCTTTCTTTTGTAAGAATTGCTGTATGTAGTCATGGTGTCCTTCACAGTCAAACTCCGGTCGTCAGCACTGGCTGCAAGCACCATTGCCTACTGAGCCATCTCAACAGTCCCCTACCTGAGTGCTTTAAACCTCCTTGGTCATATTTCTGCATCAATTTCCCTTCTGTAGCTCTGTTCTCACCTTATTGATTATACTCAGGAGCATGGGTCTAAGAGTCAGAAAAGCTGGGCCCAGCCTTCCTTGTTCCCATTTATAAAATGGATGTTTTTTTGACTAGTGGTGTTCTTTGTGTATATTGTCTTCCAGTCACTGTAAGAACTACCTGAGGCTAATCAGCTAGTAAAAAGAAAAGGGTTGCTTGGCTCATGGATTTGATAGTTCTAGTCTAGTTAGATAGCCTGGCTGTTCTTAGGCCACTGGAGAAAGTGGGGGCTGGTGGTGTCAGGGTGAGGCTGCTGAAGTGACCAGGAAAGGCAGAGAGAAAGATAGAATGCCCCGCAGTCCCTTTCAGTAGCGTGTCCCCAGTGACCTAAAGACCCTCCCACCTAGACGCCATATTTTATAGGTTCCACCACTTCCCAACAGTGCCACCTGGGAACCTGATCTTGAACAGATGGACCTTTGAGATGTACCAAATCTAAACTAACACTGTGAACTTGTGCGCGCGCGCGCGCGCGCGCGCGCGCGCACGCGTGTGTGTGTGTGTGTGTGTGTGTGTGTGCGCGCGCGCACGCGCATGTGTGTGTTGATTGTTTGGAGAAAGTAACTGGTACTACCTCCAACAGTAGCTGTAAATATTAAAGCTAAGCCCCGTGCATAAGTTATCATGGTTCCTGGGCAAAGTAAACAATGCTTAAATGGTTTCTGATGAAAAATAATAAGAAATAAAAAGGGAAAGGACATGACTGCCGCTAGGTATGGTGGAGGAGAAAGTTTATTATAGATATGAGGGAGAATCCAGAGTGGACATAACTGTGGCACAAATAATAAAAAAAAACCCAGAGACAGATATTGAGGTTCAACTAGAAAAGCAAAGCAGCCAAGTCTCTAGGGAAGTCGTACCTCTACCAAGGCTGGGCAACTGCAGACTAAATAGCTCTCCCCATTTTACAATCCTTCTAGTGCTGGGATTAAAGGTGTGAGCCACTACCACCTGGATTTGTTTCAGCATTGATCATGTGTAGTCCAGGGTGGCCTTGAACTCACAGAGATCCATCTGCCTCTGTCCTCAAAATCCTGGGCTTAAAGGTGTGTGCCACCACTGCCTGACCTCTATCACTAACTAGTAGGTTAGCTCTGCACTCTGATCTTCAGGCAAGCTTTATTTGATAGATTACTAACAAAATTTATCACTACAAAACTCCACCCACTCAGTCTCCAAACAAAGGAAAGGCACCCAAAAGCCCAATTCCACATTTTTGACTGTAGCTTCCTCCCCTGAAGTCCCCCACCTAAGTGCTCAGCATTTGACCAAACTTGGGCACAAACCCAGCTTGTGGCAGACACTTCATCATGCCTCATCTACAGTCTATAAACTTTCCTGCCCTGACTTGGGCATGCAGCTTCTCTGGCCTCCATCTCTGGGGCTGGAGAACCCACTCAGGAGTTGCTTTGCTCAATATACCTGTAGTTAAACTTTGTTCAGTTCAGCTTGATCTGGCTTACTTTTTGTGGCGATGGAGGGGGGCAGAAAACGGTCATGTGGGGGACTCCCTCTATCTTTCTCTCCACCAGACATGATCGGCTTTCTACTCAGGGGAAGCCCATTTTCCAGCCACTGTCTAAAGAGGTACCGGGTATCTCTTCCGGGTATCTAGAACACCAGGATCCCCTGCCAGGCCACACCATGCCAGGGCAAGAGCATTCCATTCCAGAGCCGAGACAGTTTCTGTTCCAAGGACCCTTTGGATTTGGAGACTACCAAAGGCTACCCCACCTCCACTGCTCAACCCCAAGTTATTGAGTGGGATGCCTGCCCTAGTCTTTGGTCTCTGGCACAGGCTTGGAAATGAGCAGTGCCAGGTCTAAATCCAACCCTCAGTAACCCCTGGGGTGTCTGCTGTAAAATGTATCCATATGCCTGGCTTCATTACATGCTAGGGAAGCAATCTAAATGGCCACCAGAGGGCACTCTTGACTTTAACATCCTCCATCATCTAGAATTTTCGCCAGCCTATGGACAAATTGTCTGAGCTCCCTTACGTCCAGGTTTTGGGGTTCTGCTCTCCCGTTCCTCTTTCTGTAGTCAGTGCTCGATATGCCAGGTCTTGTTCGCTAGAATTGCGATGCTTCCAGGCGCCCCTTTCGTCTGGAGACTTGGACCCTGAGCCCTCTCCGCCCCATGGAGCCACCCGAGTCACTGGCACCCCCACCCTTTCCGCGAACCCTGCCTGCCCCTTCCCCTCCCATCCAGTCATATGCTCCACCCAGTGGCCAGCCTTCTTCCCCTTCCTGCCCTTCTCCCTTCCTTCCATTCAGGACAAAGGTTCAACCTCCTCCCTCTTGCCCACCTCCGTCTCTTCCTCTCCCTCCTTCTGCCCCTCCTCCTCCATCACCACAGGCCTTGCTCCCCCCCNCCCGGCCCTTCTATAGTGCCACAACCTTCACCCTGGTCCCAGTCCACACACCGGCCTACCCCTCTCGACTCCTTCCCTGTGGCTTCTCATGGTCTCTGCAGACTCCTGTCCTCCCCTGCCCCTCCATGAAGCGGCCAGAGCCGATGGAGTTATCCAAGTCCACGTCCCTTTCTCCCTTCGGGACCTCCTACAGATTCTGCTAATCTTTCTGCCTGTACCAAGGAGTTCGTCGTCTTTCCTATGACCTGACCTGGTCTCCTCCCTCACTCCCAAGCTCAGATGGGTTTAGGCAGTGGCCAGACAGTATGCAGACCAGAGCCACCAGTAGACAATATGGTCCCTGTGGGGAACATGGCTGTGCCAGCTACGGAACTCAACCGGGATTACCAACCAGGTCAAAATGGCTGCCAGGGGAGGGATTTCATGGTCTGCTACCTCCTTTCGGGTATGGAGATGGCCTCGAACAAAGTTGTTTATTTTGACAAGCTCCACAAGATTACATAGAAAGCTGACAAAAATTTGGCTGTTTTTCTAAAATGATTACAAGAGACCATGATTCAATATACCTGCCTTGACCCAGCCTTCCCGGCTGGAGCTGTGTTCCTGGCCAACCGTTTCATTTCTCAGTCACTGCCAGATATTAGAAAGAAACTAAAAAAGGCTGAGGATGGTCCCCACACAGGAATTGGTGAAAAAGGCTTTTAAGGTTTTTAATGCCTGAGAGGAGGTGCCTGAGTCTTCCTAGCAGCCGTGGCTATAACACAAGGCCACACTCTAAGCTCAAGTGTTAACGGCTATCCTGAGGCCAGTGGTACTCCCACAGAGGGAACAAGGGAAATCCACAAGGCTCCATCCCACTGGGGCCCAGCCAAAGTCAACTCACCAGGGGCCTGCATCAAATGTGGCCAGGAAGGCCCACTGGTCCCCAGGCTGCCCCAACCCTCAGCCACCCATCAGGCCATAGCCTGTCTGCCAGCAGCCTAGCCGCTGGAAGCTGGAGTGCCACCATGTGGGCTCATCCTCTGTGCCATGCCACGGAGGTCCATCCCCACCAGTGCAGGCATCTGAGACTCTTTCAGCCTTTGAGCCCCTTAGCCTGGTGGCAGACTGACGGCACACAGACTCAGAGACTCCCGTAAGACTCGCTGAGCCCGGGATAACGCTCCAGGTAGCAAGTAAATCCATCACTTTCCCAGTGGACATAGGACCCACCTTTTCTGTCTTGACCTCTCACTCAGGTCCCGTGGTTCCCACCGTTCCTCGATGATTTCTGTCACTTTATCCCTAATTTTGCCATCACGGCCAAGTCCCTGTACCAGGCATCCAGAAAGACCCCCTTACTCACCCAGCCGCCTTTGCTGTGGGACGCTCTGCTTACAGTCCCTACCCTGTCCCTCTTGAATTCCACCTCCTCTTTACAGACAAAAAGGCAGGAGTGGTCACAGGGGTTCTAGCCCAACCCATTGGGCCCTCACATTGGGTTTTTGCTTTCCTGTCCAAACAGCTAAACCCCACCATGTATGGATGGCGGCCATGTTTGAAAACCCTCGCAGTGGTGACCGAACTCACCCAGAGGCCCTCATGATCACCCTGTTTCAGCCAACCACTGTATACTCCTCTCATCTCTCAGGCCTTCTGGATCATTTTTTCTTTTCCTCCTTGGGCCCTCGTGGATCCAGGTCTTTCATTTACTGTTTCTAGATAAACCCCAAATTACCTTGGCCTCTTACCCTGCCCTAAATCCTGCAATCCTGCAACCCTCCTCCCTGTCCCTTTCTCCTCTGATGCCCCCCCACTCCTGCCCAGGGCTGTGGAGGCCTCATGCTCACTCGACTTGGTCTCCTAGAGCAAACCTTCACAGACCCCAGCTCATCCTCTTTGTTGATGGAAACTCTTATACACAGATGGGGAACCTGCCAGGCAGCTTATGCACTGATCACCTCCACTAAAATGGTTGAAGCAGCCCATCTGGGAATAGCTGAGAAGATGTATTATTCCTGGGACTCGGCGGGGGGGGGGTGTAGGGACTGTAGCGGCCATCAAATTGGTCCACATCCAGCCTCTTCTGGAGCAGGATAGAGTTCACAGAGGTGATCCACATGGCCTGTTTAATTCTGGAGCACATACTGTCCTTTCTAAAGAGATGTGAGGCTGAGGAGTGGATTGGCTGGTTTTCTGTCATCTTGACCCAAGCTAGGATCATCATGGAGAAAGGAGCCTCAGTTGAGGAAATGCCTCCATGAAATCCGGCTGTAAGGCATTTTCTCAATTAGTGATCAATGGGGGAGGGCCCAGCTCATTGTGGGTGGTGCCATCCCCGGGCTGGTGGTCCTGAGTTCTCTAAGAAAGCAGACTGAGCAAGCCCTGTGAAGCAAGCCAGTAAGCAGAACCCCTCCATGGCCTCTGCATCAGCTCCTGCCTCCAGGTTCCTGCCCTGGTTGAGTTCCTGTCCTGACTTCCTTTGGTGATGAACAGCAATGTGGAAGTGTGAACTAAATAAACCTTTTCCTCCCCAACTCGCTTTTTGGTCATGGTGTTTCGTTGCAGCAATAGTAACCCTAACTAAGGCAGCATATCTAGTGTCACTTGGTCACTGAGCCTCTTGACCCATATCTGCCCAACTCTTCCTTATCTGTAGTGACAATGTAACTGGCCATGGTACCCACACTCTGCAGTCTCCATAATAACTCCCCCAAAGGTCCCCATGAGCATTATCACCATTAAATGTAAGAATCGTCATGAGGAAGTGATAATAATAATAATAATAATAATGAAGCAAGAAAATATTCCAAGGCTAAGGAGATGGCTCAGTCAGCAATGTCCCTACCATACAAGCATGAGGACCTGAGTCCTGACCCCAGAACCCACATAAAAATCCAGGTGAGGTAGGCTGCGCCTAAAATCCCAGTGCTGAGGAGGTGGATAGGCAGGCAGCTAGGCAGGCAGGTCCTTGAATCTCATTGGCAAACCAGCCTAGCCTAACCAGTGGCTTTAGATTCCCTGAAAGACCCTGTCTCGGAGGATAAAGGCAGAGAGCAACCAAGGAAAGATACGCCAAGTCCACCTCTGGCCTCCATAAGCACAAACACACATGTGCAAACACACATATACATGCACACACAATAATAACAAGTGCACGCAGCACATAACATGCCAAAAATAGAAATTGAGTTTCCCACAGACCTTACCTGAAACATTCAGAAGACCTTGAAGGGTCTGCTCACATGGATACAGAGTTTCAGTGCACACCCAGTCAAACACCCAAGTTTAGCATGGCCATGTCCCATAGCGAGGCAATCGATGGTTGTCAGAGGGTGGTCCCTGGAACACAGTGCTCCATCCCTGGAGACTGAGAACTGCCCATTCTCAAGCCTGCACCATGCTTCTAGACTCAGGTGGTCCCAGGCAGCTTTTCGCAACCCCCTGAGGGTTCTGACAGAAGCAGGCCTGAGAACCACTGGCTGAGAGAATTCAGGCTGTGGCTGGACAGACTGGCTTGGATTCAGCTTGGCCCCTTCAATTGCAGCAGGCCAAGCTCTTTAAACCATAGTTCCCAAAGCTGTAAAAGCAAAGGCAGTCCTTCATTCCCTGGGTCATAATGAGGTTCACACAACACGCTGCTTGGCATGGTACGTGTTCAATACTAAGAGTTTCATAACGTTTTGTCTGCAGCCGTACTTGGAAAACAGGCACGCTAGACTGTAGAGTGCAAGGTTTGACAATTTTTCTGCAAGGGTTTGACAGTATCTATCAAAATTTTAAAAATTATAGCGTGCCTCCCTTTTTAACCATTTCAGTCCTACAAAGCAATCCCACAGAAACACACCCTCGCACTCTCAGTAGAACGTAGCTTCTCCCATGGGAGTTGCATGAACTGGGGGAGGGGAAAAGAGGTTGGAGGATGTCTCCAAAAGATGGTAAGATATTTCCTAGAAAAAATTAATAGGCATGCTCTGCTATAGGGATAATCAGAGGTGCTAGAACTCAAGTCCTTTAGTATTTTTCAAAGTTTTGCAAAATAGATAAATAGGTGCATTACAGGTGACTGTGGCAAATGTAAGCTAAGCTGGGGAGAAAGGCTGCCACTGGACACTAAGACTGGCAGTGGCCTGAGTTGTTGGGTTTTGGTTGGTTGGTTGGTTGGTTTTCCTCTATTTTCTATTTCTTAAACTCAGTAAATGTTGATTGCTATTGAAAAGTAAGTTGCTAGCAGGACACAGTAGTGCACACCCTTGGGAGACAGGAGCAGGTGGATCTCTGTGAGTCTGAGGTTGAAGAGATGAAGTGCCACGAAGCCATGAGGACCTCAGTTCGATCCCCAGTCCCCACATAAAAAGCTGGGTGTGGTGCCTGGTAATCACTTGGAACCCAGAACTGGGGAGACAGAGACCAGCAGATTGCTGGGGCTCACTGGCAGCCAGCCTGACCTAACTGGGGG
>LOJH01036430.1:0-15518 GCA_001685095.1 Ellobius talpinus | reverse complement strand
ATTCTTCTGTTGAGAATTTTCTGTTTAGATCTGTACCCCATTTTTAAATTGGATGATTTGGTTTGTTGGTGTCTAGTTTCTTGACTTCTTTATATATTTTGGCACTCAGCCCTCTGTCAGATGTGAAGATCTTTTCCCATTCTGTAGGCTGTCATTTTGTCCTTTGGATGGTATCCTTTGCCTTACAGAAGCTTTTAAGTTTCATGAGGTCCCATTTATTAATTGGTGATCTTAGTACTTACACAATTGGTGTTCCGTTCAGGAAATTGTCTTCTGTGTCAATTTGTTCAAGACTATTCCCTACTTTCTCTTCCATCAGGTTCAGTATATCTGGTTTTATGTTGAGGTCTTTGATCCACTTGGACTTGAGTTTTATGCAGGGTGATAGATATGAATGTATTTACGTTCTTCTTCATGCTGACATCCAATTAGACCAGCACCAGTTGTTGAAGATGCTTTCTTTTTTCCGTTATATATTTCTGACTTTGTCAAAAATCAGGTGTCCATAGGTATGTGGATTTCGATCTGGGTCTTTGATTGGATTATGTTGATGAACCTATCTGTTTTTAAGCTAATCCATCTGATTTTTTTATTACTATTGCTCTGTAGTATAGCTTGAAATCAGGGATGGTGAAAGCTCTAGAAGTTTTTATTGTACAAGACTGTTTTAGCTGTCCTGGGTTTTTTTGTTTGTTTGTTTCTCTATATGAAGTTAAGTATTGTTCTTTCAAGTTCTGTAAAGAATTGTGTTGGAGTTTTAGTAGGAATTAAGTTGAACCTGTAGATTACTTTTGGTAAGATGGCTATTTTTACTATGTTAATTATACCAATCCATGAGCACAGGAGATCTTTTCATCTTCTGTTATTGTCTTCAGTTTTTTTCTTTCTTCAAAGACTTGAAGTTCTTGCCATACAGGTCTTTCACTTGCATGCTTAGAGTTACACCAAGATATTTTATATTATTCGTGGCTATTGTGAAAGGTATTGTTTCCCTAATTTCTTTCTCAGCCCATTTATTGTTTGTATATAGGAGGGCTACTGTTTTGTTTGTTTGTTTGTTTGTTTTAGTTTATTTTGTATTTAACCACTTGCTGAAAGTGTTTATCAACTGTAGGAGTTCCCTCATAGAATTTTTGGGGTCACTGATATATATTATATCATCTGCAAATAGTGATACTTTGACTTCTTCCTTTCCAGTTTGTATCACCTTAATCTCCTTTAGTTTTCTTATTGCTCTAGCTAAAACTTCAATTACTATATTGAATCGATATGGAGAGCATGGACAGCCTTGTCTTGTACCTGAAGAGATCCACCTGCATCTGCCTCCTGAGTGCTGAGATATAAAGACATGCATGCCACTACACCTGGCGAGAATTGTTCTCTTAAGGGGAGATTGATTAGCGGTTAGCCATCAGCAGCCACATGTACAGAATTTAGAGATGAGTGTACCAGCCAGCAAAGGAGACTGTCTTAGTTAGGATTTCTGGTAATGGTCTTATTCTCAACCAGTGGGATTAACAATACCTGTTGAGGAAAGCTGCTCTCACTAAGTGGAATCAGCTCAAGAGAAATAAGTGTGTTGCCTTCAACAAAGCCGAAGGGAATTGGAGATCTGAAGAGCACTTTGACAATAGACATGCAGATGCAGAGTTTAGAGTTTGCCCAGCTGGTTTTCAGTCTTTCTTTGGTCCAGTATTTCAAGTATTAAATGTTTTCCTTCAGAAGTGTTGCTAAGGTCATGGTGTTGCTTTATAGCAATAGAAACCTAAGACAGTTTCCTTTGCTGTACACACATCTCCCAATTCTGTGCATGTGGCTCTTGATGGTTAACATCTAATGAACTCCCTCTCAAGAGAATAGTCCTAGACTATTCTAGGTGGCATGAACACCTTTATATCCCAACACTCAGGAGGCAGAGACAGGTGGATCTTTGTGAGTTCTAGGCCAGACGGGTCTACATAGTAAATTCCAGGACCAGAACTACATAGTGAGTCTCTGGAAAAATAACAGACAGAGACAGAGTCAGACAAAAAACACAGACGCACAGGTGGCAGGGGCAGCTCTAAGCACACAGGCAGGCAAAGCAGAGAGTGTACCAAGGGAATTTGTAATCTCTGATGTGTGTGTGTGTTCATACAATATATACATTGTCTTACTGGTGTTAGGTTTTGTATTAGTTACTGTTTTGCTGCTGTGATAGAACACCATGACTGTTGGGCCAAAATTATCTCAGGACCTGTACCTTGGGGCCTGTAGGACAGAGAAAAGCCTGGCTTGAGTTTGAGGGATAGTCTCAAAACTACCAAGGATGAGACAGCAAAATCTAGATAGCTGCCCCTCCAGCCAGAGGGAGGGCTTGGCTGTCTCTCATTGGCTGGAGGTACTACCACCTCACACAATGTCACTTATCCTGTATAAGCTGATGCTCACAGTAACAGAGTTCACGCTTTGACTTGACTCCCTATGGTGTCTGATTGTCCTTAGTCGAGGGGCTCCAAATCTGATTGTCCTGCCTCGTGGGACTGCAGAACGGTCAGATAGTGCACTCACGTTTCCCTGGGGAATAAGGCTAAGGAAGCCTGGCACATAACCAAGGCAACTTATAGAAGGAAGAGTTTATTTGTGCTTATAGTTCCAGAAGGATTAGAGCCTATCATTAGGGCAAGCATGGCAGCAAGCAGCTGGTCTAGCTACTGGAGCAGGAAGCTTAACCAAAAGTACAAAGCAGAGAAGGAAAGCCAGGCCCTAGTGGTATGTTTCCTCCAGCAAGGTAGTACTTCCTTAACATCCCATAGAGCACTATCAAACACTGAAGCCCGTATGAGGGGTATTTCTCATCAGACCACCGCAGATTGCACTGAGTGAGATACCTAGGGGGAGGCACTGTACTCTTTAATAACGATTGCCTGAAACATACAAAAAAGCCATTGTGTTGGAATAGGCTCCTGTACTGGGTTCCAACAGACCAGATTAAAAATGAAAATTAGGTCCCAAACACTAAAGTTCAACAAGCTAAAACTAAGCTGTGTTTATCTTACCTTTCAAAAATTAGGTACTTCAGCCTATTTCCCTTAATTCTTCCAAAATTGGCACAACAGTAGGACGGCTTAAGCTTTTATCCGCTCATCAAACCTCACCATCATAGGCAACATGAGAGCAAAACATTTTCCTCTAGATTCTCAGGATCAAACCTATTCCAATTCTTGAGGATGCATCATAGTTGGGGGAAATAAAGGCAAGTTTTCCATGATCCTAAGGGGAGAGACAGGCATTGAAGGTTTTTTTGGTTAAAAGCTTAGTGGCCTGCTTAGTTTAACCACAACTGTCTATGACCACGGGTGTATAATTACCCAGTGAATCCTGGTTGGGCTCATACATCGAAAATAATGATTTCCCTCTCTCAGCGTCCTTCAGTAGCTAATAGTTCAACAGGCAGGGGTGGAAGCTTCATAAGCCCCTGTCCTGTGACTGGCTGTTGACAAATCCAATCTCGTGTCGACCTGGTACAAGTAATCAAAGCTGCTATGAGTTCGTGTTCACAATAGCTGTGTTGTGTCCAGAAGATAGCATGTCACTGCCTTTCTCCCTATCATCCAGGACTTACTTGCTTTTAATTTCTAAAAACATATGTATGCCTGTGTGTCTCTGTGTAGATGTGTGCATATGAATGCAAGTGCCCCAGGCATGAGACTTACAGGCAGTTATTACCTGCCTGATGTGGGTGCTGAAGATCAAACTTGGGTCCTCTGCGAGAGTAGTGTGTGATCTTCTAAGCCCTCTCTCTCTCTAGCCCAGCCCACAAGTCTCACATTCTGTCTGCCTGCTCACCCATGATATTCCCCAAGCCTCAGAGGGAATGGTGTAAATATACTCTTTAGAGCTGAGCACACAGACATCTCTTTTTTCTCAGCATTTTGATTAACCAAGAGTCTCTGCATTCGCTGTCATTCATTGCAAAGAGAAGCTTTGGTAATTAAAGCTGAGCTACATTTGTCTATAGGTATAACCATAGATGTTTACTTTCTGGAGAAATAGCTCAGTGGTTTAGAGCACTGGCTGATTTTCCAAAGGACCAGGGTTCAAGTCACAACACCCTCATGCCACACATGTGGCATATAAGCCAAGACATGTGTCATACAGACAAAACACTCATACACATAAAATAAATAAATGTTAAAAAATAACTGTTTATAAGGTAGTTGAAACCGTGTCAGTCTAGGAAAATAATAGCAGTAACCTCACCCCTTAGATAATCGCTCTAGCCTTGAATTGTTGATTGGACTTATATTAGCAGGCATGGAATCCCTCCTGTGGAGTGGGCCTCAAAGCCAGGGTGGTTCCCATTATAGTCATACCATTATTGCATCAGTTGGCACACCTTTCCTGGTAGTTTAGTATAGTTCATAGGATCCACAGTTGGGTCCTTGTACCTCTTCTCCCCTGGAAGGTTGCATAGCACCTTCTGGAATTATAAAAGCTAGACAGCCTAGAGGAAGCTTCCATATATATTTGTTGTAAAATATAGAGAAAACAAGCTGTAATTAAGAGGTCTCAAAAGCCAAACCTCTGATCCTTACCACATATTAGAATCATCTGGTATCTTTAAGAATTCACATACAAGGAGCCCTCAGCAAACTCAGCTCTCTAAAGATAAAACACAGTCATCATTTTTTCCAATATGTAATGAACATAGAAAATGAATGGTACGAAATTTGATTTAATTACCATGTCTTCTCTGTGTCCCATGCTTTGTGAACCTAAGCCTGATGCTCACAGTCTTGAAAGTTCAACTAAATTAACATGTGAGTTCCTGCTTTGGAAAGTCTCGCTATGTCCCCCTCCCTTATCTTGCTATGTAACCCCTGGCCTTGAACTTTCTGGATTTACATGCATGATGCATCTTTTATTACTGTTGTTGTACACAGAGGACTTTAAGTGGTGGGCAGTTAGGCTCCATTCCAGACCATTATTCTAAAATTTTCTATCATTTGAGAGAAGTATATCAAATGTACTCCTGAGAGCAGTTTCTTTCTTTCCTCTTTGAAAAGGTTTTTTCAAAGAAATTGCTTTTAACTATGTGTTTGTTGAGGGAGGGGTACGACTCATGCACTTGAGTACAGGTGCCTGTGGGGTCCACAAGTGTTGGATGCCCTGATGCTGGAGTTACAGGCAGTTGTGAGCTGCCCAATGTGGATGCTGGGAACCAAACTCTGCAAGAGCTGCACGAATTCTTTTATATCTGCTGAGCTGCTTCTCGCTCCTGAAGCTGACTTCTTATCACTGGTTTCAGACACATCAGTGTTGGGTTACCAGATGTTTGCTATAAAGAGCTGAGGGAGTAGCTTAGTGCTAGAAAATCCCTGGGTTTGATTCCAGCACTGAACAAATTCTTGTCATGATATGTATCTTTTCTCTGTCTTTTCATCCAGATCCAGTGGGATTCTACCCTGCTTCTGATGTGAACAGGAGTTAAAAACTGACCAGGTGAGGTAGGGTAGCCTGATACCAGATGAGTGAGGGGAACAGGCCATTTGCCAACACTAAAGATATAGACAGAGCTGGGATTATAGTGAAGCAAAGGTCAGTTAGAGGTCACCTCCATTGGCCATTTTTGTACCAACTGGTTTTTTGTCTTTTTTTGTTTAAATGATGGCACAATGTCCTGCTGCAACATGACTCTATCATTATACTACTATCTAAACCACTGGTTTTCCTACCCTGCCCCCCTCTAGTTCTCTGGAATACCTCATTATATCATCAGAATATTGTTTAAATTTAACCCGGATGCCTCCAGAAGTCAAACAAATTCATTGCTACTCTTCTATAAGAATAGTTGATTACATTTCCACAGTCCCAGGTATGCTCTGGAAATGAAAATTGTGGGTCGTCATTTGTAATTCAGCACATGCCTTGCACATCACATTCCAAGTCCAAGGGGATCTAAAGCTGCATTCTATAGCAAACACATTTAAATCTCCAGTGAGATACAAACTCTCAGTAAGTGAGATAAATAGGCATTGTAAGCAGTCTGATAGCCTTGGCATTACATTTAAGAGAACATTTTCAGTCTCAGTGCTCTCACTGGGCAGCAAGGATCAGAGATTGCAAATTCAAACAGGGAGGTGGGGGTTACTGTGAATAAAACAGAATGAACATGGATTGGGAGAAGTTAAACAGAAACAAATGAATAGCAGACTGTACATGCTGCAAAGGCTCATTTAATAGGTTTCTTCCCACAAGCAAGCTGAATTTCCATGCAGATTGCCTGCCCCCTGGGAGTCAGGCTGAGAGCTCCAACCAGGACACTACAATAAGGAAAAACAAAAAAGAACAAAACCAAAAACTGATTTGGATGGTGGAGGCTTGGGGAGAGGAAACAGGGAACTAATAAAAAGCTTTGGGAGCATCTAGAAATGGCATCTTGTGTGTGAGCTAATTATTTTCATGGCTGATTCATTCCCCCAAGTAGCTCACAGCTGGCTCCTTTTTATTTTTCCCATTATAGTAATGCATCTGCATGGATGAATTAGCAATGGGTGGTTCAGGAGGCTTTGGCCAACCCTCGGATAGACCTATTGTTCTTGTAGCCTGGTAGCAATCCCCTGACATCTCCTGAGCTCTTTTATTTTGTATCCTGAAATATGGGTTCTTCTGTGTGCTGGATGCCTTCCTCTGAAGGGACAGAAAGGGATCTCTTGAGTCTCCTGATTATTTAAAGTGGTCTTTTGCTCAAGGATCATAACAGCATCAAGAAAAGAAAATGGGAGCAAGGAGGCCATTGCCTTCTTACAAGAAACACATGCAGCTTTATTCCTCAGCCTTTTCCTGAGAATTTTTCCTTTGGTATTAGCCTTTAAGCACTGACTAGAAGCTGTGATGTGACAGATCAAAGCCGGCTTAAATATTCAAAAGCAAGTCACTTCTTCAGATTTTTTAACTGAATAGAAACATTAAAGTCCTTCAGAAATTTAGTCACTCTTAAAAATTGCAAGGGAGGGAGGGGGCAGGTGAGATGGCTTACTGGGTAAAAATGCTTGTTGCCGAAGCCTGATGACCTGACTTGGATTTGCAGAATCCATGATGGACGGAAAGAACAACTCCCATAGATTGCCTTCAGATCTCCACATGTGTGTCTTGACATGTGTACATTAGTGTGCGCATGCACACACACGCACACACACAATACATGGGATAAGATAAAATTTAAGTTAAAAATAATAAAATGGCAGAGATTCTTTATTATGTAAATTTACATAAATTTTACCTATATATACCATATAGACCCAGAAGTACATGTACCACAAGAGAACTGATAAGTGACTTTAATATAATACAAAATAAATATTTGGTCACTGTCTGAATTTCAAGAACTGACTTAGAAAGCTTTTGTCATTTCCTAGTGAAGTGGGTGGGGGAAGGGAGAGGCTGAAGAGAAGATCTTTTGTTACAAGAATTGGTTTTGTTCCCAGGTTCCTAACACAAAAATTTCTAAGCCCTTTGAAATCTTTGGAATAAGGAAGAGTTTCTTCTTGCCTGCTAAAAGGATGACTGAAGGCTGGAAGCACCTGGATGGTTTCAGGGTAGGGGGTGAGGGCTGCCTGAGGAACCAATCTTGTGATTAGGCACACCTTTCAGCTCCACTCCTGACCCCCAGGGAGAGGTAGAGGTTAATTCCAGTTCCTGATGATCCAACCATTTTTTCCAACAAAATGAGAAATTAATAAAAAACCAAAATGATGGAGTTCAGAGTTTTTCTATTGGGGAACGCATGGGCATGCCGGGAGGTCTTATACCCAGAACAGCATGGAAACTCCACACTCTTCCTGTACTTTGTTCTGTGTGTCTCTTTACCCATCTGTTCCTATCTAGTCTAGTAATAGCGATCATAAAAAATTAAAAAGTATATGTTTGCCAGGCCATGTGCACCATTTTAACCAATTAGAGAACCTGAGGAAGGGATCACGGTGTTTCATCACAGCAATAAAAACCCTAGCTAATACAGCCTCCTTTGCTGCATCAAACTTTTGGCTAAAGATATGTAACACCCTCTATGACCAGAAACACCAGCAACAATAGGCTGCAAGATAAGGCTTAGCAGTACAGGCACTTGTTGCCGTGCCTCATAACCTGAGTTTTCTTGGATCCCACATTGTGGAAGGTGAGAACCGATGTCAGTACATTGTCCTCTGATTTCCATAAATGCCAAAAAAGGGGGGAGGAGACTAGTACTGTAGAGCTTTCAGGATCAGTTAGGGTTACAGGTTCTAGGTAACTTTATCAAAGAATTGAGAAAATATGAGCCGACAACTCATAGTGAAAAGTATTTATCTAGAATAGAAGGAAGCAGGAAAAGGTGGGGGCATACTGGGAGAGAGTAGAATGCTTGGCAAGATACTTCCAGAACTCCCATTGCTTGGAAGATTCTTTCTCTGGACTTTAGACAGGAAGAGATGCTGATTGCCAGAGGTAAAAACTGGGTGAGTTCATCCCTTGATTAACATTTGGGCTGTTATAACTCTGTAGAATCTGCACGTGTACAGGCTATTCACTCCATAATTTTAAGTGTACAAGTCATTCATTCCATAATTTTAAGTGTATATATACCACATTGTACCTAACAGGTTATTTCAAGGACAGACTTGCAGGAAATGCTTTTATAAACTGTAAAGATTTGTCACACATATTGATTTAATAAAATTCTGATTGGCTAGTAGCCAAGCAGGAAGTATAGGTGGGTAATCAGACTAGGAGAATTCTGGGAAGCAGAAAGGCTCAGTGTATAGTCACCAGCCAGATGTAGAGGAAACAAGATGAGAATGCCTCACTAATAAAAGATACCATGCCATGTGGCAAACATAAATAAGAATTATGGATTAATTTAAGTTGCAAGAGCTAGTGAATAATAAGCCTGAGCTAATATGCCAACCAGTTTATAATTAATATAAGCCTCTGTGTGTTTTGTTGGTAATGAACAGCTGCGAGACCAGGCAGAACAGAAACTTCCATCTGTAGCCGTTTGTAGACAGAGACAGCACTTAAGTTTCCTGGCTACCCAGATTCAAATAATCACACAGAAACTATATTAACTACAACACTGGTTAGTCAACCAATATGGCTCAGGCAGATACCTAGCTAGCTGTTACATCTAAAATCAACACATGTCTATTAATCTATTGCCACAAGGCATAGTAAGATTCTAGCATCTTTCTCCTTCAGCAGCTAAGTGGCATATCCTTGACTCTGCCTACTCTGTCTCTATATTTCTGCTTGTATTTTTGGCCTTGCTTTACTTTGCTAAGCCATTGGCTGAAACAGCTTTATTCATCAACCAAGAAATGCAACACATATACAGAAGGACATCCCAAACAGACTTGCCCTCGTTGTCCTTGTGCCAAATACAGGCTTAAGTTGAACTTCTTACAAGGAAGTCATTTTTCAAAATGATTCTGGTAGAGAAGAATTATGTGCCTCTGAAATTCCCTTGCCAGGGGGCCTAGGAGGGGCTATACTGATATGGTTAATCCAGTTGAGTCCTCCATATCTCTGGGTCTCTATGGCTATTCCATTTGGAGTTGTTGAATCCTGGAAGAAATGAACTTTATATGCTTATCCAGAGGGAGGCTGAAGTCAAGAGGAACTGAGAATAGAAAAGGTATCAACAGAGGAAAAAGTACCAAGATCCATGGTTTCCAACATAGTGTCCAGAGGGTGTTACCAAGCTTGTTGTCCTTTCAGCTCTCTGAAGGCTATTTTAAACATTTTCTTAGACTTTTCCTCATAGAAGCAGTTTTTTTTCTTTAAATTATATGTAGGCTTCTCCTTGCTGCATAAAAATACGGTCCTTCTGTTTTGAAGGATTATTTCCTAAGTGATTTGGCTGGTTCAATTAAAATGCCATAACTGTGTTGGAGTTTGGACAAGGCCCTGTGCTGGTTCCCTTACAGCCTTAGCTGTCTCTGTTGATTGCTACTGTTAGATTCCCAGTGAGCTTCCTCCCCAGCTAGACTACCAGTCCCAAATAATCCATTCAAGACTTTACAGAGTGACACCATCAAAGATGCTTACTTGTAAATCAGACATTTTTATATATAGGAAAAATAAGATAGCACTTTCTCTGCCAGTGGAGATGTCTAGCATCCCATATCTGAAATATCAAATTCTTCTCCGGAAGACAGGTACTATTAGATAGGCCTTTCACCCTCAAATCCACCAGGGTCCTTAAGAATCTTGTAGTTTTGCTCATAGATAAGAAAAATAAAGAGCAAAATTCTGAGGTCAGCATAAAGCCAAGCACACTGATAAGTTCCTAAATTTGGATCTCAGTAGATGACAGGGTTGTAATGCCAAGGCTTATCTTGTAAAGTTAATCCTGAACCACTAAATGGGCGTCTCTCAAAGGTGGAAATCTTTTAGTTTGGTGGTCAGGTTTGTTACCTTGTCTTTACAAATACAAAAAAAAAATGTCTATTTTAGAATTTTTGTGGATCTCATGCGAGCTGTAAAGAGACAAAACTAGTAGGAGGAAAACAACTCCCCTTAGTGGACTTTTGTAGGTAAGGGGGCTTGAGTTCACCTGGGGGTGGGTCTCTTGCCCAGGAAGAGTAAATTAGACCATTCATAAGATTAGTTAGAGGAGGTAGATGTGAAAGGCAATAGGGCATAAAGATAGTTTTGAGTAAGATTGTTACAGATATGTTTAAGGTTAGTCACACCTGAATAAATGAGTAGCTGTGGAATTTCTCACAGGAAAACATACTGGCAAAAATAAGTATATAAATTTCCCACTCGTGGCCTAGCACCCCGCTTCTTTATGTATACACTTAAGTTTTATTCCTGGACCAATAGGCACCATTCAGAAGAGGACTGGGCAGACTGGCCCTGCAGGTTTGTTTTTAAGTAGGTGTTTCTTGAAGACCACTTTAGCTGGTGGTGATTGTGTATAACCTCAGCCTCAGGTGGAGACACCCAGCAAGGATGGGTGAGATTTACATGAAAAATGATTTGAAACACTAGGCCATAAGCATTGGGTTTTTAAAACAGAGCATAGAAATAATGGGTTAAGTGATAAAAGAGCCAAAAGGAAGATTTTATTTTTATTTTTTTTTTAGGATTTTATGATGTTGGAGGAAAGTTCAGCTAAGGTTAGCTCTTACATGTGTAAGAATGAGTCACCCTAGAAGAAGTAACCAAGCTCTCATCCAATTACCAAGGAGTATTCTCAGAAAAAGTATGATCCAGACACACTCCAGTGTCTGTCTCTAAGCATCTGATCAGTTGTTACTCATCTGTGTGGTTGTGGTATCTTCAGAAGAGGAGTTTAGAAATCTGGAACTGCTTCATAGTACATTTTTTTCTTTTCTTTCTTTTTCCTTCCTTCCTTCCTTTCTTCCTTCCTTTCTTTCTTTTTTCTCTTTCTTTCTTTCTTTCTTTCTTTCTTTCTTTCATTCGTTCGTTTTTCAAGACAGGGTTTCTCTGTAGCTTTGGAGCCTGTCCTGGAACTAGCTCTTGTAGACCAGGCTGGCCTCTAACTCACAAAAATCTGCCTGCCTCTGCCTGCCGAGTGCTGGGATTAAAGGTATGTGCCACTACTGCCTGGCTTACATTTTTATTTCTGAACTGGACTTTTCTGACATAGGAACTCCTAGAGAGGCAGGCTTGACCCAAGAGATACAAATCCAATTATCTGTCCTTGTAAATTTTAAGGCTGTGGTGGAATGGCCAGGTGTTGGACAGTGATTTCCACTGCATTGAAAAACTCCGTCCTGGAGGAAATTCATTCAGACTCAGGAAGTAAACTATTTACAAGTTTAGGAAGTTCCCCACAATTTCCCAGATTCATGAGCTCTTCTCTTCCCCATAGTAAGGATTGCTAAGGAAAGGGGGATTTCCATCCTGCATTTTGACCTGACTACCTTTTGTATAGAGGGCTTCAGGATTCCAGTATCCTTGTGTCCTCATCCATTCTAGGATGGACTTACATTGATACAGATGCCTTTGCATCACCCATGTTCCCCCGACTAACCCCTTATCCATACTCCTAAAAGCAACCCCAAAAACTCACTGGTTTACCAAGTTGAACTTGGTAGTATCATTACTTTGGCTTATTATCAGTTCCCTATCTGGGGTGAGTAGACATTTGTTCATGCCTCCCCAAGGATAGTATCAAACGACACTACATAGCAGTGTAGTATCCCTTCTATTTAGGTGTTAATTTTTCAGAAGTAAGCTTTCTTTCCAGTTTTTTTTAACGTTTCTTTTTTTATTTTATGTGTCTGAATGTTTGCCTGCTTGCATGTATGTATACTATGTATATGCCTGGTACCTACAGTAGCCAAAAGAGGGTGTCCTATCCCCTACACCTGGAGTTTAAGGTAATTGTGAGCTGCCATGTGGATACTGGGAACTGAACTTGAGTCTTCCCTAAGAGCAGCAAACATTCTTAACCCATTAAGTCATTTCTCGAGCCCCTCTTTCCAGGTTATTATTGATAAATATTTCCCTGGTTTGACCTTCTAAGATGGTAAGTTAGTGGCTAGAGCCAGAAGTACTTAAGTACTGTAGTCCTGGATGACTTTTTGAAACTTACCGAAGTCAGTGATGGGTACATGGGTAACTAAAACACCTATAAAGATGCAACCTCCTGTATGACATTTAATAGTACATCTTCACTTCAGTCTACAGAATTGTGATAGTTTGAAAGAAAATGGCCCCCAAAGAGAATGTTACTATTAGGAGGTGTGGCTTTATTGGAGTGGGTGTAGTCTTGTTGGAGGAAGTGTATCACTGTAGGGCAGGCTTTGAGGTCTCCTTTGCATGAGCTTCTCTCAGTGTGACACTGAGACCACTCCCTGTTGTCAGCAAGATGTAGGACTCTCAGTTACTTCTCCAGCACCATGTCTGCTTGAATGCCTTGCTACCTGCCATGATGATAGTGGACTGAACCTCTGAACTGTCAGTGAGCCACCCCAATGAAATCTTTTATAAAAGTTGCTGTGGTCCTAGTGTCTCCTCACAGCAATAGAAACCCTAACTAAGACAGGAGTGTTTGTGATCCTCATCAAAACTACTGGTACTTGGGATGAAGGAAGGTTTGGGGAACTTGGGCCAATTAGGAAAACAGGGACTGACCCCTTTAAGAAGGTCTGTTCCTTGATCACCTGGTTGTCTCCTTGTTCTCTCATCCACCTACTACCCAGCCACTACAAACTGCTAACAGCTGGCAGGGAGGATTCTGTGGTCAGGACCAATCAGGGAGAAGAGAAAAGAAAGCCTGGAGGCAGGAGGGCCCTTGTTAGCCTATAAATTGTCTGACCCAAAGCCCTAAACTGACTCTGAACTTTGGGGCCAATCTCATCCCATTGATGAGATTGATCCTCCCATTGATGATCCCATTGAAACTGTTTATCGGTTCTAATAAAGTTTGTAGGGTTTTTTTTTCATTATTTTTTATCTTTGTGACTGACACTCCTCCATTCATGTGTTAATCTGTAACTGTTACCCTCACTCTGGTGGCAGCCCCTGGAATATTCATCACTCTTAGGTGGCAGCTGCTTTCTCACATCTGTGACCCTCTTGATCTGCCAGGATGTACAATTCTTTGTCCCACGGAACAAACTTGGTAGTACCCCCAGAGGACAACTCCTCACCCAAGCCCACAGCATCAGGAAGAGCTATTTTCCCAAGGTTTCTAGACCACTTAGACAATTACTTCCTAAAGTCTGATTACCCTTTCTATCTTTTCAGAGGGCTGAAATCTCCAGGCAAAGTGTACATAATACGGTTGCCCATGGCGTTCACAGTCCTATGAGTAAACTGAGAGATAAAAGATGGTCCCTTGTCACCACATGGGAATAACTTGTATGAGGAGTACTTTAACTACCTCAGCTCTGAGAAAGTGGAAAAGGCTTTAGTATATGCCCCAGAGGTGAGAATAAACATTGAGAACTGTTCGCATCCTTGACAGGAAAGCATAGAGGCAAAGTTATATGCAGGTCACCCATTCTTTGAATGGGATTAATCAGTGATAATAGATCTCAGATCACTTTCATTATTGCTTTCTCCAGAAAGATCTGATTTCAGAATAGTTTCAAAGCTAAGATTACTATTTTGAGGCCATTGCCCTCTATTCCCCAGTTTGTATTCAGGTTAGACAGTATTTCAGTAAAACAAAATACACTTTTCCAAAGTTGTTTAGATCTGACTTTCACCAGTGGATGAGGATACATCTAAAATTCATTGTGTTGGAACGTAGCGAGAGTTTCCCATGATGCCCTCTAATGGAGAGGAGAAGAGAAGAGGATGGAATACCTTAGGTCTTATTTCCTCCCGCAGAGACATCTCCTTAATGGCATGAGAATAGGTCATATTTGAAGACTTTAGGGGAGTTCTCATTGGGGCCCTATACATCTCTTGCCTTTGCTAGGCACTGGCACATCTTTTAAAAATATTCTCTCATAATTTATGTTCTACACCAGGAAGAAAAGTCCTGGTCATATACAATGGTTATTTACAACTTTCCAATTTTATGTAGTGTCTGTGCTCCTTGCCTCAAATAAATACATGGTGGTAAATACGCTGAATTACTGCCTGCAGGTAGGTAGAGGTTGAGTGTTGATATAAAAAAGTGGGAAAGTTTACTTTGGGGAAACAGGAAAGTCTATATGCCTATCTAAAAGATTTAGACAACTATTCCTGTCTTTTGAGAGTCTTTAGTAGGGAAAGGTGTTTTAAAAGATGGTTCATGAGTTTTAAACAGTTTAAGTGGGAAAGTGTCTCCTCTGGACTTTCAAATTTGAGACACCCAATGAAGTCTTCAGAAAGGACAATGTCCCTCAACTCTGGAACTCAGTTTACAAATGAGATCACAATATTGGGTTCTCTATCTTGGCACAAGAGTAGGGAAAAATTAAGAGGGAAATTCAAAAGAATAGTAAAATATAATCTTTTTTAAAACGTTTTGGTACCATAAAGACCTATAACATATGCATGAATTTGTCTCATGGATTATTTTATGACCTAGTAATTCTGCCAGGAGAGTCTTTAGATGGCAGTTATCACAGTGGCTTTTAACTGCCAGACATATGCCTACTACAGATGGTGGTTGAGAAAAGAGAGAAGGAGATGCAATCAAAGGGATTGGGCATGATCCCTTCTTTGGGGGCTTACCTCCTGACTGGCTTGCTATCTCTATTACTGAGAGGTCTTGTGATATGTTGAATCCAAGTTCTTGATGATTTTATCAAAGAATTGAGGAAGCACAATTGATAGCAAAAGCTTTTATTTAGAAAAGGAAAAAAACAGAAAAACATAGATATATTGTAAACAAACAGCATACCTGAGCAAGTTGGCATTAGCTCTAATGCCCCTAGTTCTTTTTCAGGTTGGTTTCTTATAAGTATAGGTGGATAGAGGAACTGGGCAGATCCTTATGCTGACTGGCAGTTGGATTGCGTTGAATTGTAACAGAATTTTGGAGACTCTATCTATCTATCTATCTATCTATCTATCTATCTATCTAT
>LOJH01036427.1:0-15806 GCA_001685095.1 Ellobius talpinus | reverse complement strand
TTTTTTTTAATTTTTACCCCATAATCAAGAAGTTGATATTTGGAATTAAACTAAATAACTTACTACCAAGAATTTTTTATCATTGAACAAAATATAATCAATAGTGAGGAATTATAATTAGATAGATACAATTTCCACAGCAGATAATGTATAACGAATCACTGTGTTTTTGTTTTTCACATTTATTTGTTAATGAGGAAGTCCCATGCAGAGGTCAGAGGGCACCTTTCGTAAGCAGTTCATATCTTCCACCATGTGTGCTCTGGGAGTTGAACTCAGGTCATAAAAGTTGACAAACACTCACTTACTGGCCCAGTCCAGGGTAATGAGCAAAGAGCAAACTCCGCACTGATGTTCCTTTAATATCTCTGGAGAAAATTCATCTATGTACCGTGCTTCTTATAAAAGCCCTAATTTATTTTTTTTAATCTTTACTTATTTACTTTATGAGTGTTCTATCTGCATGTGTGACTTTATGGCAGTATACAGCATCAGATCCTCCTATAGTTGGTTTTGAGCCACCACGTGGTTTCTGGTAATTGAACTCAGGACCTCTGGAAGAGCATCCAGTGTCCTCTTAATCTCTGAGGAATCCCTCCAGCCCCAGGTCCTTATTATTTTATTATTAATTTTCACTCAATTGTTTCCATTTGGTAATTAAACAGTTGGGGTCAGTACAAAATAATTCACCAGGAGCCCAAAGATTACTTTGCAAACAAATGAAATCTAAGGTTCTTAAAATTATCCACCTACTGACCGACCATTTGGAACTGGAGTACTCAGAGCTAGAAGCTCACTGTGCACTCATTGTGAAGATATTGGTAGATTGATGGAGAAAGTTCAGTGAAGGCCATGTAGGTCAGATTGTGCATCTTTCTGAGTCAGATGTGTGAAGCACATGGTCGCTAGACACACCTGATACACACCTTGTATCCTAAATATTTGGGAGTTCATTGAAGGCAACAGTAATTATAACTTGTCAGCAATATATGAATTATATCTACCAAATATTGTCAGAATATATGAATTGGAATATCTACCAAAATGATCATTCTAAAAGATATTAACTGGAAGATTTTCTAGTGGTCAGGAGAAATCATTGCCATTTATTAACATGATTTCCACAGATTAAGATTATTATTTCACATCTTCTTCCTAAACAGCAATTTTTATCTCATTTTCTGAGATGAGTGGAAGTCACCCAACTTGCTAAAGGCAAGTCATCACTAAGAAACATGCTCTGAAGAAGATTTTAGCAGAGATGTTCTTTGTCCTTACTGCAAGTGAACACTCCATTAAGGTTTATTCTGAAGGGCACTGCTTTAGGGTTGTATTACAGTATCAGCCTTGTTTGGGCCAAAAAGCCTGGGTCAATGGTGGTATCACACCCTTCAGACCACACTCTTCAAAGAACAAAGAAATGCCGAAGAAAGAAAAATAATATCCATTGCAATTTCTCAGAATCTCCTTAAGAGAGGCACAGGTGGTATGTTGGAGGCTAAGGGAATGGCTATCTCTACCATCCACCTGCTCTCGTGAAAACATTAACCTCAGAAAAAGTCTAGTAATTTGTTCAGTTGTAAATCTAGGTGATTTTCAACATAAAAAGACAGTGTGATACAAATTGCTTGTACCTAGGTTCTCAAGTGAATTTGAAACACTGTATGTGCTTTGTTTCCATTCAAAGAAGGAATAATGCACCTGGCAAGAAATTGTACAGGCATAGCCACACCCTTCTCCAACTCAAGATTGCCAGGTTATCTGTGAGGAAAGTACTGTGCTCACTTTAAGTTATAGGATTCCTACAAGCACTAGTGTTTGTCAAAAGATGTCCTGAGAAGACAAAATGGTTAAATTTTAGGTAAAATGTTTTTTTCTAAAGCTTCTAGAAGTTTAAAATTAGCTAGTGTTGTTTTAACATTTTATCATAACCACTATCTCATTTTCCTATCAATTTTTAAATTTTCTCTTTTTTTCCTTATTCCATCAGTGTTTATAGAGAATTCTAATATTAGAAAAAAATATGTTTTGACATTAAATTATGGCCAAAGCATAGTCACTAGATATTCAGTTAAAGGAGAGCCTTAATCTAAACTTGACAAGATTTCCTATGTTTCTAGAATGATTTCAGGTTAAGGCACTGAAAATGAATCCCATACTTATTCTCTCCTGAACAATTGTGCATGCTTTCACTAGTCCACACAGGAAAGCACAGCCAGAGCAGAATTATGAAAACCAAATCAATGGCACTGCTTTTTCTTCTAGTAGTGTCAGCATAGCTATCCAGAGATGCACACCTCATTTTCCATTTTTGAGGATGGGCACAGCTGTCCCATAAAGGCACATGCCTGTAAATGTTAACATGCTTGGGTTCTATAAAACAAAAAGTGTCAGAATTTAACTCCTCGATAGGAATGGCAGGAAGAGATTAAAACAATGGCTTTCACGGCAAAGACTGCTGTGATGACAGTTAGCTAATTTTCCAGGCCTGAGAATTTCAAAAAATGTTTTGACAACCAACAGTGAAAAGCTTTCATCTTTGTTTCACTCTTACACCAAGTGCCAGGTTTGCATGAATTGGTAATCAGGATTTCCTCAGATGCACGAAGATTACCATCCCTGATTTGTGTTGCATTATCATGTGAAGCTCCTCATACTCTGAGTGTCCTACACTGTTTTAAAGTTCTTTGAAATAATAATAAACTAATCAAAACACCACAAGCATTGTGGCATCTGCACAGATAATTGACGAACATATAAAACATTGCACAAAGTAAGGAAGAAATAGGCACAGATGAAGAATTGTGTCATTTTGGTTTTTTTCTAAGTAAGATTGCATATGAAGGACACATTGTAACCCCAAAAAGGGACAACTTCTTTGCTGTGTTGAACTCAATGTGTTTGTTTTCCTTGTTCTTTTTTTATATTAAATCTGTAAATGTCTATGGGAAGTTATGAAAATGTGTCTAATTTCACACACTTGAGTGAAACAGTTTTAATACTTTCCCTAGAATCTGTAAGTCCACAAATACCTGCGTTTTTCTTCAAAATATACAAAAAATAGCATCTATGTGATACTTTGATGCTTGCAATGCAACTTTAGCAAAGGCGTCTGGGCCCAAAGCACAAGAATACAGTATCATTGCTCTTCATTATTCATAATTATCCTCTGCATTTCAACTAGAAATTTCGACATTTTTTGAAACCCAGACTACCCATACACAAATCTTTTACACAGAACATATTAAAACCAAATGTCATTAAAATAAATTAGCACATTTGCTCTGTCACACTCAGATGTCGACATTCACAGGGTCATCCCAGTCCTTTCCAGTGTTTTTTTTTGTGTGTGTGTATGTGTGTATGTGTGTATGTGTGTGTGTGTGTGATTCTAGTATGTCATTCTCACTTGTGTTCATACATTAGGGGCCAAGGGCCAAAGATAGAGCAGCAGGAGGCTTCCAGCAGAAGGCTGATGAGCAGATCATTCTGATGAACACCTAAACAAAATCGTGACCAAGGTGCAGGTGTGTAGAGAATTGCTGAGCTCTGAAATTACTTTGTTTTTAGTTGTAGTTTTATAGTAGTGGAAAAATAAATTTAAAAATTGAAAAGTAAACATATATGCTTGACAGTAAATATGGGGCTAAGAATAGATATACATTTGCATATGTCATCTACCTCCCCCTGATACATTCAATTCTTAGTGATACTCAGAGCATCACATCTGCCCAATGATCCTGGAAGCTAGAGATTATGGATATTTTGCAACAAAGTAAATTAAGCCCTGTGATTATTACTAAAATTACCCTTAGTTTGAATTAGAAGTGTAAAGGTGTCTGTTCAACTCGAATGAGACCTGTTGTGAAGTTTTTCTGATAAAATTGTCTAGTAAAGTAGGGCACACTGAAAACTGCTTGACTCATGTGTATGAGGGAGCCCCAGAAGCAAAATTCATCTTAACTTCAAAGCAAGGTGAAGAAATATTTGATTGTAGAAAGTGAGGGATAGACATCAGAGAAGACATGCAAAAATAACAACAGCAACAACAAAACAAAATCCAGAGAAACCCCAGAAGGGCACTCATGATGGATGGTTCTTTCCCTTTGGCTGACACATCTCCCCAGAATGCACTGCCAGGCTCTCTCAGGTGAAAGGGCAGCAAGGCCATTTTCCCACCATCATTCACTGTTAGGTGCTTTTTAATACACATCACTGGACATCAGATGAGTACATCAAAGAACGAGTTAGGATTGAACCCACAAGCGTCCATTGCACATTCAGGTCACTTAGTATGCTTCCTGCTAGGGGTTTTGTCCAGGTTTCGTCGCTCTTACAATGCAGCATGATTTAATTGTTAAAGTAGCTGTGGAAAAATAAAATGAACATTGACAAACATCAAGTAATGGCAAAATTGCCTTAAGTGTACTCAATAATAACTGTATAAAATCATAAAGCCTACAAGTAACCATTGCGGAGAGAAAACACAGGTGGCATCAATAAATAATCACAAATCCACTTTCGCACAGTGCTGATGACCTGGATTCTGTTCCTCTGAGAAGCCACACCAGAAGATTACAGTCCACAAAGAAGTTGGGTCTTTTTTTTTCCAGTAGTAACATGCTGTTCATTGATATTCAAAAAAAGAAAACATCATTATATTTTGTCCTAATGCTAATTAATCACAGATATATTGAACAGTTGACTCATTCTGATTTAATAAATTCAATTTTATATAACAATACACCTTAGAGCTGTGTTTAAATTGTGTCTTTCCCCTACCCTAATTACACGACAAGCTTGCTTTATATGCTTTCTGTAATCCTCACTGGTATTCTCTCGCTGTAATTTTATAATATTCATTATTTTCTGAAACTCACTCTGGATCAAGCTTTTTCATCTAAAGTTCACCATAGATCCTCCAATATCTTTTGATGCCTGCGGTCCTGAATTTGATGAAACATTCCCCGTGAGTGGAAAACAAAACAGGTGTAAACAAAAACCAGACACAGAAAGCTTCAGCTTATTGCTAGGAGGATGTCAATATAAAGAGAACACTAAACTTATTAATAAGAAAATCCCTAAATCAATACCTATGTGATTTTGCCTCTTAAAATCAGGTTGAACAAAATAGGTCACAAAATGTACTGCTTTTTCTGGATTATTATATGTACTGAAATTAACAAATTATACATTATAAAATATGATTAAAATTCCAAATTGAAGAATTCCTGTTGTTGACATTATTAATACTCTGTTAATAACTTTCAGTATAGTGAAACAAATGTGATATGTTCACTTTAGGAATGCTTAAAAAATAGGTTTAGAAGCTATTTACTACAAATCATTGAATGATTTGTATCAAAAATTATGCCAAACAGTGGTGGCACACGCCTTTAATCCCAGCACTCAGGAGGCAGAGGCAGGCGGATCTCTGTGAGTTCAAAGCTAGCCTGATCTATAAGAGCTAGTTCCAGGACAGGTACCAAAGTTACAGAGAAACCTTGTCTCAAAAAACAACAACAACAACAAATAAAAAACAAACAAAAAATATAATAAACATGTACATATTCTAAATTTAAATTTCACTCCCTCCTCCTGCATCCAGGCATATCAGTGTATTGTGTATTATGTCATCAGCAATGCTACAAAGTTCATGCGTTGAGCCAACTTTGTAAGGTATGTAATATCCTTTATGCAAGTCATTATACTGAAATTATCAAAATAACTACAATGTGACCTTTTGGTCAGAGCTCCTGTGAACATAATCTTATCACATTATAATGTAGTTTGTAGTCATATATTTGACTGTAGACATGCCTGCCATTTAAAAGGTATTGTATAAACACGAATACTTCAGTGTTGGATTAATATGTCTATAAGAATAATTATTTTGTAGTCAATTTCAAAGTCATTGCAATTACTAGATCAAATGTAGTTTTTAGAGGAATCACTCAAAGTACTTAAGAGCCAGAGCATGCTCAAATATTCTTAGTTTGCTCTATTCCCCTGCTTCTTTCTCAGCCCCAGTTGTTTCTCAGCAGCTGTGTTATGTAGGCCAGTTCTCACAGACAGTGTACACCATGGACCTATGGACACATCTTCTCCGCTTACATAGTTTATACAACCTCCTAGCGAGTTCCAAATGCCAGCTCAGCTTGACTCACTTTGGATTCTTTTCCTGAGAGAGCCACTCCACACTGTACACTGGCGTAAGTCTTGCCACATAACTATACAAGAGCATCATTTATTACACATTCATTGTTCTGTGGTGGAAGTCTTTTCTTAAAACTTCACAAGGATAAGTATTCCAATAAGAAGTGTAGTCACCGCAGTGTACAGTAGTTCTGGTTGATTGGATTCCTCTTGTCTAACTGAAACTTAGCATACTTTGACCACCATCCAACTCTTTGTCCTAGCCCTTGCTACTTTTTTTTAAATCTATGTACTTGTCTTTGACCCTTTTGAGATTTTATATATACACAAGATCCTCGAAATATAAACAAATTTTTAAAAAGGTGTGGAGGTAAGAAACTGTTCTACAAGCAGGCCATCCTATGTGGGTACCTTCCCAAAAGGTATGAAAACAGTTCCTTGAAGAGATTCCTGGGTCTGGTTTTCTGCACATTATACACAATAGCAGAAATGTTGAAACAGGAGTCTCCTTTACTAGATGAATGGATAAAGAATGCACACTATACATAAGCACGGTGACAAACTTCTCAGCCTTAACAAGGTAAGAAATCTTACCTTGCATGATAGCATCGATGAACTTGGAAGATGATATGTTAAGCAAATTAAGACAAGCCCAGAAGAATATTTTCTGTTGCTTCATTATGACTTATTTAGTTCCCACTAATTTATTCAACCTGCTGCTGAGACTGCTTCACAGATTCACTGGGTATAACACCTCCGCACCTTCAGTCTGACGGATTAGCATATCATTTGCATTTTTACACTTTAAAGATGAACAAAGATGCTACAATAGATGGCTGTGCAGAAACTGGTGTAAAAATGAATAAAGGTAGAAAGCAAGCAGATTGCCATATTCTGTAAGGAATCAGCAAAGCTGATCCCTTAAGAAATTAAACAGAAGGCTAAAAGGGGATTTTCTTCAAACAACCATATTCTTATTATACTTTTGTTGCTAGCCTCTGAAAAGAAAAATGTCTGAGAAAAGACTTTTATGTTTTCAGTGAGTTATAGGGAAGACTTCTGGCAAAACAAACAAACAAACAAAAACACCAAGCTGAAACTGTGTTAAGTAAGGGATGGATCATAGACACACTGTGGTAGAATTGAAATTTTTACTAATAAAAATTCAAGTTATTTAATATGAAAAGTAAAATAAAATCATATCCCATATAATTTAAATGCAACTACATTCAATAAATTTCATCCTATGAAATATTCATGTATTGTACATAGGTTTCTTCTGAACTGATTCTTGACCAACCTTGAAAACATTAACTAAGGCATGTATGAAATCTACCTTCGCTTAAATCCCTATATTTCAGATTCTTTCCGGTGCTGCCAAACTTACTATTAATGTGGTCATTTGCTTTGACCCGTATCATATTTATGTGGATGCATGCACTGCTATTATTGCTACCTGACAAAGAACTGGCTGTCATGGTGTCAGATAGTATCTCCACGGCAGTGTTACTCATGGTTGATACACTCAGGCCTCTAAGGTCCAATTTCTTAGAACTCATGGGGAAAAAATGGGAGCTTAAAAAGGAAACACCTGCCTATTTTTTTTCATTGTTGAAAGGAGATTATTTTCAAAAATGACTGTGAGAGGAACAAAGAGACAAGGACAGCAGCCCCAAACTGTCAAATTGCCAAAATGTTTGCAGCTGCTTTCTGATATATGTCAATGCCTTTTGCCAAAGAGGAAGTAGGAGGTGTGGAGGGAGGACGTAAGGAGGTGCAGAAGACAACATATTTGTAACATACTCTGCAAAGAATAACACAGATGTTCTAATTTTTGTTGGCTTGTTTCTAATTGCAAGGTCTGATAGTTTTTCATGGACCAGAACACTGAGACAACAGTTTTCTAAATCCATACTGACACAGATAAGTAAGCACAGGCAATGTTACTTTCTTCTATCTGCAGTGTTTGGCCAAATTAATAAGACATGTGTGGATTCCAGGCTCTGGACTTCAGTTGCACAGAACCTGAATTCTTTGTCCTGCCTCTCCAGCCACTGTCACTGTCACTCTTCAGGACGAGAAGATTGTATTTCTGAGAGGTTTGGTCCCATGGTAACAGTCATGACTTTGAAGTGGTGTCACTGTGTTCCTAGATCTCATTCTACCTAACTGAGAAGTGCACAGGCTTTTCATTTGAACCCCTTGGACCCAAGTCTCTCCTTTCCTTCATCCTAATCCAATTGCAATTGGGAGAAAGAGAAAAATGGTGTAAAGTATATAAGAGAAAATGAATTATACAAGAGAAAGAAAAAATGTAGAAAAGTCTGCCTACCTATTTTTTTCTAGAAAGATTAGCAATCGTATCTTAATTTGTAACATTAATACAAGTGAATGAGTGGCTATATCTTGCTAAAAAGAAGATTACTGTTTGAGCATTAGACCATTCAGTAAAAGGTTGGTGAAGTTGAAGAGGGGATGTGACTTGATATCGAAACATCTTGAAAGAAACTAATTGATCAAGAAACAAATTGAGAGAAACATAAAAAGGCTTGAGAGATTGCTTGCTGTTTTGTTCCCTTCTTTCTGGACAAAGATATTACTACATATCTCAGGTAGATATGGAATCTGTCATTCTCAGAACTTAAATTTCCACATAGCAGATGTACCAGGCTTTTTCTTTGGGGCCACCAAACAGCTCCCGAATCATGAGATGAAGACTTATTATTATTTATTATTTATTCAGTCTAGCTTAAGCTCATTTCTGGCTAGCTCTTTTAACTCGAATTAACCTGTTTCTCTTTACCTACCTTTTGCCTCTGGGATTTTTACCTTACTTTCTTTCTGTATTCTTATTTTCCTGCTTCTTCCAGCTGCCTGGCTTCTGGCTTCAGGACTGTCTCTCTCTTCCTCATTCTCTCTTCTTTTCTCTCTCTCCAGCCTAGATTTCTCTGCCTAGTTATTCTTTCTGCCTACCAACCCCACGTGTATTTTCTCTGACTAGCTCTTTGCCATTCAACTCTTTATTAGAGCAATCAGGTATCTTAGGAAGGCAAGGTGAAACACATCAACACATCTTTACATAGTTAAATAATATTCCATAACAACCAGTGACTAAAGACAGGTGCTACTATAAGGGATTCCATGGGTATTTTGAGTTAGAGAATGTAGCTGATTTTAAGCTAGCTAACCTTAATCATGTATTTAATGAAATGTTTTAATTGCACCCATGTACTGCATTACTTACTATCCATTCAGAAACTGCCTTTTTTTATTGCAGTATAAGTTGTTTTGTTAGTTATACTTTCCATCTTTGTCACAAAATACTTGACATAAAGTCAAATATTATTGAGGAAGGGTTTTTTGTAGGGGGTCTCAAGCTCTGAGATGATTTGTTCATAACTCTTGGCTCCATAAATTATGGTGAAGGAATAGAGCTGAAAATCATGGCAGCAGGTCTGTGGCTAAGAGATTGATGAAACTTCCAAACCAGTCTTCCACTGGTCTACAGGGCTCTATATCTTAAAGTTTCTACTATTTCCAAAATTAATACCAGTATCTAGGAATGGAATAGTCAACCCATGAGTCATGGACCTTCCATATTCAAGGCATAACATGCAGGTATTGGTCACCAAAGGTTCATGTCCCTTTCATTATGTAAGATCTTGAAGCATCCACAGAGCTTCAACAACCCTCACGTTGTTTAAAAGTTCAAGTCTACAATCTATTCTAAGATTCAAAGATAACTCCTATTGTAAGTCTTTGTAAGATTGAAAAATAAAAAAAAAGTGTGTACTTCCAAGAGACAGTGTTTTCATCCCAAAAAAAAGGGAAAAATAGCAAAGAAAGATCAGCCAAGGATAACTGAAATCTGTCAGGGAAAACACAAAATTGAGCAGCTCCATCTCTGACATGAGGCACATGTGGTGTTTTGATGTAAACTATAACATACTTGGGTGATGCTGTTAGTCTCCAACATGGCCTTCTGGGCTGGCTTTCTTTGACGGATTGTTTTACACTTCTGGAGTCTTCTGCCTTCCAGAGTCTCACTGCAGATCAGGTTTCACCATTACAGCTTCACATATTACCATCTTAATGACTCTGTCTCTATTACCTTTCTTTGCCCTGGCCTCTGAGGCTTTCCTTAAAAATGGAAGCATCCAAGCACCTGTGGTTGTTGCATTGTATACGCCTCAATATCTAATATCATATGGATTATTAACATGTTCAATTAGCATCAGAGGAAATGGAGACTCTTTGAACCAAGACTGGAGTGTCATGTAAGTTCTAATATCTATCAACTGGGTGTGTCCTTGAGCTTGCAGACAGCAGTCTTACAGAGACTACATAAGGTAACTCTATTATTTTCCTAAGATAAACTACTATTGTCTTCAGAAGCCATGCTTTCCCTAGTCCCAATTTTTTACAGGCTTTCCTTTCCAAACATGTTTTAAGTCTTTGTTCTCTGCTTTATGATCCAGATTCTCACTATAATCATAGCTGAAAATAGTCATGCTACTGTCCCAGTGGTGGACTGTCTTACATTTCCCTCAGCAAATAATTCATCCTCTTTCATCCTTCAGTCTCAGTTTCCTTAAGCTTTACACTCTTGGGTATGTAATGTAGCAAGCTTGTTAGGTTGAGTCTTTTTTTGACAGCATATCAGTTGTATATACTTGCTTCAGCTTCATTTCCCTTTGTTGTGACTTGAATACCCTGATGAAATCAATGTAAGAGAAAAAGTATTTTCTCTCATTCAAAGTCCTAAAAGGCAGTTAGTATGATGACATAGTCAAGAAATTGGGAGTTTGAAGCATCTGGTCACATTGTTAACCCAATCATGAACAAAGAGAAGTAAGCAAATGCTCACCTTCCCCATTTATACACCCTAGGTCTTTCCAATTGAGGTGAGTCTTCCTGCATCACTTAACATGGTCAAGACAATCTCATACATGCATGGATCTTTTTCTTTAGATTATGTTATGCTTACAATTAACATTAATCATCCATTTCTCAGTAAAGTATTCATTCCATCTGGAATGACATATTCATAGTTATTGTTACCAGTATCATCTAAATCCCATCATAATCACTAACTAAACTGTGCTTACGCCATTGTAGACTTTTCCTAAACCACATCTCCAAAAAATTTCCTAATTTTTCCCACAACTGAGTTTCAGAGACTTAAAGACTATATGGTTAAGATTAGATACATCTATAACTTTGCTTCTCTGGGTACTAATATTCTGTGTTACTTTGTAATTTTGAGAAACCAACTCATAGAGAATATAAGAGAGGAATAAATTTATTTCAGATCATATTTTCAATGGTTTATTATGTAAATCATATTTTCAATGGTTTATTATGTAAGGAAGACATGGCACACAGATTACTCTTCACTCATGGGAGCCAGTAAACAAAGAATGTTCATACTTGCTGGTACTTTTCTTTCTCACTTTCTATCCCTTCTGGGCTCTTACTCTAAGGTAGGGTACTGAATACATTGACATTCAAAATTACCCACTTAGATAAACCACTTTATTTGTCTTAGAAATGCCTTCGTGGATACACTGTAAGGCATGCCTTATTGACCTAGGTACTTATGAGTTCAGTGATGTTCATGATCAAAATTCACATTACAGTTGCTGTTCTGTGCTCAACACATGGGGGATGTGGCTTCTAAAGTTTTCTGATTTTAGTATGGTTTTATGTAAGCACACTCCTTGAGTTACTGTGCTTCCTTTAACATATCTATAACATTGAAGTCTACTAGTCAGATTTTCTGTTGACATAATAAACTACTTGGCAGCAATAAAAATATTTTCCAAAATCTAAATCAAGGTGCATAGTTCAGTCCATGTTTTCAGAAGTGTTAGTTCGGTGTTACCTGACTGTGTTTTCCTAGGACTATAATGACATATTTGTCAAGGTGGTTTAGTGCCTAAGAAGAGAGTATACATCAAACATAACCCCACAAACATGCTCTTATCAGTAGGGGAGCTGACTCCATCCCCTCTCATCCAATGTGCCTAGTCACAGGGGCCCTGACTGACCAGCTGGGCTACCATCCAGACACACAGCTGGACCGTGGATTGACTCACCCTAGTTTCTATCCAATCTAGGACCTGCTTGAGCTAGTGAAGGGACTGGTCCTGTTGAAGGATACCCACAAGATCTCCAAGACTGGTGGCAGCCACAAAATATCCCAGAGACCTTGAACCAGACTAGGGACTCACTGAAATAAACATTTGTAAGTAAAACTGTTGGGACAAAGAGGTATACTATATGGCACACTGAAGCTTCCATTGCTACCCAGAGGTGCTGAAGAAACAGGAAAGAACAAGAAGCAAAGAGATTTTTGTTGTTGTTGTAGTTTTTGTTTGGTTTTGGTTTTGGTTTTACTTTTGTCCACTTTCTTGCTTACTATAATTTGTTTCCTTTTGTGGGAAGGCATGGCAGTGGTGAGGGGAGGATATGGGAGGTGAGCAGTGTTGAGGTAGATTATTCAAAATTTCAAAAGAGTCAACAAAAAAGTTAAAAAAGAAAGGTGTCACTTTCTAAGATGTCTTTTTTGTATATTAAACTAGATCCAGTTGGGTGCCACAAATCTAACTCATGGCCCATGAGTTACATTTTATATTCAATGCATAGCACGTAGGAATACAATGTTCTGATGTTTCTGTGATGGTCAAATAAGCACTTCACCATTTTGTGAACAATTTTATGGCAGCAAAAATGGTGACTATCATCTGTGCCTTTCCAGTTCAGTTCCTTTATCAACAAAGTTAATCTATTACTATAACTAATTGCTTACTGGCCTGACTTTGGACTTTTAATATTCTACTGACACTGCTTTCAAAGTTGCAATTCTGAAAATTGAAGAGTAGAGTTTTGTGTGGTTTCCAGTTTTCATTATAATTTATCATAATAGAAAGACCATGCACAGAAAGTTGATAGTTTTTCAATCAAAAACAGCAAATACATCCTTCCTTTTGCTATTTACTACTTGAGTGATGATGGACATTTCACTTATAATCTCCTAATTTATTCATTCATAAAGCGGGGCATGAGAATTCAGTGATATTCTATGTGTAAATACAATGATACATCTAATTCAACTACTCATATTTCCCTTTGTCTCTGGAAATCTGCGATTTAGACAAGTCTTCTGAAATAACTTCTGCTTTTTAATCTTCACTATGGAAGCCTGAATGACTGAAGCTAGGTAAATAAAATATGATGTAAATAGAGTGGTCAATATGGAGATAATACTGAAGAAGGAGATTTGGTATTATTTTCTCTAGAATCCTCTAGAATCCTGTTAGTGTATCCAAAGGCTAGGGAGTTTACATCTCAGAACATCCAGTTTAGGAGGGCGCTACTGTTACACAGGACCACATTCAAACCCAAGGCTTCCGGTGATGACCCTGCTGTATACAATCTGGGCTACAATCATAATCTTGGAATTTTGATAAACAAAATAACCACTTCTGATGTGTATAAGAAAAGCAGTTTCAAGATGAAGAGTTGACTAGGTGATTAAGAGCAATTGCTACTTGTGCAAAAGACCGAGGTTCCCTTCTCAGCTCTTGCATGGTAGCTCACAAACATCTGCAACTTTAGTTTCAGGTGATATAATATCCTTTTCAGAGCTCTGCAGAAATTAAGCATGCAAATGGTATGCATACACACATATTGAAATAAATAAATCTAAAAAAGTTAAAACTAAAAGAAATGTAGATTTAAGAGTCTTGGAGATGCTTATTTGTCATAATAGTGGTAGTTACCAATAGAATAATTTTATTTTTAAAATAAAATTTTAAAATGTTTAAAAAACTTAAAACATCTATTTTAAAAATTATTTTATTTTGTGTGTATTTTGTTCTACACTTCATGTATATCTGTGTATCGCTTGCATACCTGGTGCCCAGGCACCCAAGTTAGGGCTTTAGAGGTCTTCAAACTCAAGTTACAGACAGTGGTTAACTACTGTGGATGCTGAGAATTGAACCCAAGTCCTATGGAAGAGAAATCAGTATTACAAACCAATGAGCCATTTCTCCTGCCCCAGCAATCTACTTTTAAAGTAAATAATTCCCAATGATTTCATTCTGATAGAGACAGTCCTCCACCCAAATTTCCACTGACAGCCCCTGAAAATGCTGTCGGAATCAAGCTCTCTAAGGGTGAAAGGGCAGCAGCATGTCATTAAGTAAGTCATTCAAACCCCTGGTTTTACCATCCACAACCTACAGAGAATAACATGTGTATTTATGGAGTGTTAGGATAAAATGAAACAAGACATAAAAGTGAAGTGTCACTCAGCCATTATTGAAGGGGTCAAAGGAAATTGGATAGGATCTAGCAAACAACCATTTTCAGCCAAAGGATCATAAAAGCATTCCTATATTTTCCTGATTCGTGGACTATGAAGGCAATTTATAAAATCACTACATTTATTCTGCGCCTTACTAGCTGGATAGGACTGATGATTGCCTATTATCAATGACAGAATCTCTAATCTGCTCTTTAGGTCTTGTTCTTTCTTTTCGCTGCCATATATAAATTGAAGATATATGACTTAATATATTTATTTCCATCCCATCAATTATGAATATATATATATATATATATATATGAACACACACACTCACATACACACATTATTTATACATACATGAATCAGTGTGTACATGCATGGTTGCAGATGCAGGATATATGTGTTTACAGATGTAAAAATAAACACATAAGCGTATGTAGATAGCTTTTATAGATTTCTTAGTAATCTAAGAACATGTGTAATGTATCCAACCTTTAAAACAATGGTAATATAGTTTTATGCCATGACATTTTGATACCTTTTAATAATGCATGTTCTTAAATGCTAAGCTGATTCATATGTTGTCCCAACGTTTTTATCTCAGCTTCTATTTAGAATAACAAGGAGAATATGGAAAGATTCAGAATTCTATTACAGACTTTTCTAAGCATTATACTGGTGACTATTACCACTATGCTTTTCTCATTTGGGGAGTTTATTACATTTAAGGGGAGGGGGCTCAGTCTCTTCCTCACACCATGCCTTATTGGACTGAAAAAAAGAGGTATCCTTCAAAGTTCCATCTTTCAAAGCCTGTGGCAAGGACAAGACTTAGGTCAATGCCTATTACAAAGACAGAAATAAAATCTGTAGATTCAAAGAAAAGCCTCATATGATACTTCCTCTCCTTTATCTAGAAATTTGAAATATGGATTAGGCACACAGAAAGAGAGTAAGAAAAAGTCACAAGTGAGTGCTTCTATTTCCATGTACTAATGTCACACACTTAGGGCAAATCCATCTTACGAACATCCATATAGATGGCAGGAATTCACCTATTTCTGGTTTTATGAAATCTATGTTATATTGTGCTGTACATTATGAGAGTGAACTATTTGGATAAAATGTATAAAATCCTGTTGCCTATAGTTAATTTCTAACCTAAATCATCTGTACATTAATAGTCACGTTAAAAAATTTTATAAATAAACTTTTTACCTGTTCACAAAATACAGAATCATAGAAAATAGACTGCAAGAATGGCTAAAATTAAAAACAACAATAATAGCCTTTGCTGGAGAGGATGTGGAGTAAGGGGAACACTCATCCATTG
>LOJH01036426.1:733-15519 GCA_001685095.1 Ellobius talpinus | reverse complement strand
CAAAAATTAGGAGCTTGGGGGTGGGGTTGGGGTGGGGGTAAGGGGAGATGGGGATACATTCATATTTTTAAAGAGAAATTCTGAGCATGTGTTTATCATGGAAACCACTATTTATAGATCAGTTAAATCTAGGCAAAACATTTGCTTCTGCTACTCATGATTAGGGTAATTTTCAGTGAGTTTTTGATTTCTGAAACAATAATACTTGAGGATACTTATTTCCCAACATGCCTGAAAAATCCCTACAAGTAAGAGGACAGGAAAGAAAGGTGAGCAGATTCTAATTCTGCCATAAGATATGGTGACCAGGTTTGCAGAGGTCAGATTAAGCAAGGTTGGCATGACCAACAGGGCTGTTTGCCTAACAAGGTAGAGACTATAGAAATGTACTAGAAGACAGAGACAAGTATAATTCTTTTCCACTTTTGTATATTTTTAATAGACATATGGTTAGATATTATTAAACTATAGAAGACTATTGTTAAGCTACATGAAACTATTAAACTATAGGAGTCTCTTGTACTATATTTTATTATTTGGCTATACAGAAAACAGTGTCTTTGCTGCTTAGACAGGTTGTTCAGGGAAGGTTGTAGAATAAGGGGGACATTCTGGTGAGTCAGGAAATTCTAATTAGCAGTACAGTGTGATTCCCAGCAACACTTGAAACCCTCAGAATAGCGCACCTTCTCTCAAACCCAGAGGTTCTTCTACTTCATGAATCTTTTCTGTATGCTTAGATATTTATGATTCTTCCTCCCAGACAAATAAAAATATTAAAAAGAAACAAAAGCAAAAGGCTGCCAATCATTCATTCCAATCTTTCTTATTCACATGGTGCCTATTGTTTTTTCCTAGTACTTTGGCTCACAGGGATTCTTTGCCAGGATGAAGCAGATGTCAGGGACAGGGGAGGGAATATTTGAGATGTTACTCAAATCACTATATTCATGGCAAGTTTAACTTTCTAAATTCACTTTATTAAAATTCAGGAACTTTAAAATCATTATTTATATCAAAACATAAGAAAAGCAATTGTCACCAAAAGCTAGTGCCTTAAACAGAGGAGAGACACTAAGATACTTTCAGGCCAGATACAGGTGAATATTGACACAGCATTAACCCAGGGCCTAGATTCTCCACACTCAGTAAAATATTTCTACTGGGACATTTCCACCTCATCTGCTTTTCAACATTTTCTGTTTGTAATCTGTTCTTTTATGTATAATAATTGTACAAATTTATGGACTATAGCATGACCTTTCTATATGTGTATACAGTGTGTCATGATCATAGCAAGGTAATTAGCCTCAATTAACTCAGGAACTTATGATTTTTTATGTTGAAAATATTCAAAATTACATGCTTTAGCTATTTTAAAATAGATAATCACTTCTTAATACACTGTTTTCCTCTGGGTTTTAAACATCTCTCTCCCTTTTCCTCTCTTTCAGCACTTCTATTTTCTTCATTATTTATTAAATATAAGAGATATGTATCAAGATAAGAATACAAAAAGTTATTTGAATTTCAGAAAAGATAAATTTGGAATGACTTCAAAAGTTGGTGTATTTCTACGGAAGTTGTGGTTCACATTAAACTATCGTATTCAAGGGAATTAGTTACACTGAAATGTGAGAGCAGCATTTTTAGATTAAGGTTAAGAAAGGATTAAGTAATAAGTAACACAAAGAAAAGTATAAATATTTCAAACAAATAATATGAATGAGCTTTAAAAGGATGAATTAATTTTGTAAAATTTGGCAGGCTCTTATTATACAGTACCATGATGGGCAAAGTGGATCTGATGGTCAGGTTAATCAGGACTGATCCTTACTTTTTCATTCTCTAGATTGGGCATAGTGGAATTCTTAATTTCAATCAGCCTCAGTTTGCTTATCTGAACAACTATCTCAATTACATTTTTACATTCATATCACCAGATTATCTTGAGGATGAAATGAGAAAATAAGTGGAAAATGCCAAGGATATGACTCATTGCTCTAGGAATTCCTTCAGCCAATAGCCTGTAAGATATCAGCCCACTTGGACATGGTCTCTTATACTATAAATGCAGCCATAAAGCTTGTGCAACCTCTCTCTTGGCAGCTGGATTCAGTTCCTGCTTCCCATTCATGCAGAGGACTGTGATCTGTGAGTCTACCCCTAAATAAAGAACCCTTTATTATACTCAATTCTGAGCTAGTGTGGGACTACTTTATAGCATCCATCTATAACTTACTACCCCTGAGTTAAGGTTATTCATCTATAAGCATATTCATCTATTTACAAAAGGAATTTGGAAAGTTCATAATAGTGAATTCCAAGAATACTACTAGAAATGAATTTGAGTAGAAAAATGTATATAATTGCAAAGGAATAAACAATTTTAGAAAAGTCAAAAGAAAAATTCAAAATCAGGACTTTTTTATAAAATCAATGATAAATCTGGATTTAATTTCCTGAGTAGGAAAGTGACTGTGATATTACCAAACTCTTTAATGAGAATGGAAACTACTTGAAAATGTTTTTTTAGATAACTCTGCACACTGTCTGTTAATGATTTGACCCTGATATTAGTTAAGTGCATTAGTAAGATCATTGAAGTATCAGACTTTCCTTTCTAGTTTCTGCTCTTCCTGTTTCCAATGCTTCTGTCACCTTACAAAGAAAAGTACAATTATCTCAAGGTAAGGAGTTAGTGCTGCAAAAAGGAAAGAAGGAAAAACCATTTTCCTGTGATGGCTGTCACTTACTAACCTCATTTTAAAAGACACCTGCTTGAATCCCAGTTTCAGCACTCATGACCTATGCAGACTCCAGCAAGGTGCTCACCTTATGGTTCATATTTGCTAAGCTGGGACATGCTCCTCAACTTTCAACCTTCAGGTTGTTCAAAAGAGAAACATTAGAACGTGGGAAAAGAAAGTGAGGAAAGAGGAGAGGGGAGAAGGGTGACCTAGAAGAGATCAGTTGGTGAAGCTACCCTCAGTCTAAAATAGTGACTCAGTAATTTCAGGATTTCCAGCTTGAGCAAGAGACTGTGAGTAGAAGCTTCCTGCTTCATGGACTGGTTCTGTCTAAGACCATCTCTGCCTCTGTACTGCTCCACTGAATTTTTCTCTGTCTAATATTTAGTGAGGGGAGCTTTAATGATGTCAACAATGGAAGACCAGAAGAAAGACAATGCATAAAACTATGTAGTGAGGAGAGATTTAATTGTGAGGATTCCCACTGTGGTGAAATGAAGGGCTTTGTTGGCCTATGATCCTTGGGAGACTAATATGCCTGTGTATAAATATAATAGTACTTCCTTACCCTGTGATAACATTATCTGCTTTTCTTTCATCTAATTTTAGCCTTTTGTAATGATTAAGGTTTAATCTGGTTGAGATATTTACTTTCTCATTTTTTTTCTATTTAAAACTTAAGCTTGGTGAGATGGTTGGTCTGAATTGTATTGTTGAAAGGATTTAGAATCAACCTAGAGAATGCTTGTCTGGTCCTATCTGTGAGAACACTTCCAAAAGACATTAACTGAAGGCTGAGAAGTACCCTCCAAATGGTCAGCACCTTGCAACTTGCTCTTTTGGAATAAAGTCAGCTGGCTTCCTGTGTTTCTACTTGAAGGCATGGCTCTAGTGCAGCTGCTGTCAACTGCTGCTGCCATCAACCTCCAGCTTCAACTGTTAAACTGAAGACCAGCAGCTCACCAGGGAGCTCCAAGCGCCCAACACCGGTTTGGAACTTCTAAAAATTTCAGCTATGTAGGCAGCACAGCTGTCAGGTTCTAACTCACTGCCATAAAAACAACCATATCATAATGCCCAGGCCCTATCAAGTAAGGCAACAAAACATATTCATTGTTACTATGCTCTCTCTCTCTCTCTCTCTCTCTCTGTGTGTGTGTGTGTGTGTGTGTGTGAGTGTGTGTGTGTGTGTGTGTGAGTCTGTGTGTGTGTGTTCTGTTTCCAGAGAACGCTGACTAATATATTGGGTAGTCGAATAAACGAGTCAGGGGAAAGCCTTTTTTTCTAAGAAATATCAGCTGGGGCAGATAACAGGAACTGCTATTAACCCAGGGACTTTTTAAATGAATATTGACCAAATAAATGATCTTATAAGAGAGCTATGTGACCTTTGCATGAGCTAGGACATCCATGAAGGGAGAGTTAAAAAGCACTCAACAGTGATAGGCAGCTACAGCCTGGGGCGGCCTGAAAATGATACTCCTAATACAGGCTGTGTTTGTAATGTTGAACACTTGAGAAAACACTCTGCTTTCCGAATGGTCTCCAGTGAGTGTGGCAGAGGCAGACATCACTCAGAACAAACATTTGTAACATTAGAGTGGACACACAGCCAGTCAGAGCCAGTAACTGCTACACCAGAGTACAGGGCAAGACAACAGGACTGTTTTTAAATAGTCTTTGTTAGAGATTATAATATAATTACATCATTTTCCTCCTCCAAATCTTCACACACACTCCCATCCAATTCTCATTCGAATTCATGGCTTTTTCCCCCCTTTTTATGACCTATATTGTAGTTTTCTTCCTTCCTTCCTTCCTTCCTTCCTTTCTTCCTTTCTTTCTTTTAAGTGTTTGTTTCTAGGGGGACTGCCACCCAGCTCTCAAATAAATACATGGAGACTTATTCTTTCTTATGACTGCCTGGCATTAGCTTGGCTTTTTTTCTAGCCATATTTTCTTAAATTATCCCATCTACCTTTTTGCTCTTGGCTTTTCATCTCTCTTTATTCTATAACTCCTGCGTCCCTTCTTACTCTGTGACTGGCTGTGTGGCCCCTGATGTCCTCCCCTCCTTTGCCTTTCCTCACGCCTCCTCCTTTCTCCTACTCCCATTTATTCTCTCTGCCTGGCAGCCCCACCTATTTCTTTCTGCCGCTGACCTACTGGCCACTCAGTTCTTTATTAGACCAAACAGGTGTTTCAGACAAGCGAAGCAACACAGCTTCACAGAGATAAACAAATGCAAGATAAAAGAATGCAACACATCTTTGCAGCATTGAACAAATACTCCACAGCATATATGAATGTAACACATCTTCAACTAATGTTGTTATGGAAACAACAGTATAGACATTCACTTATATATTACTAAATATATAAATATGCCCTCCTCAATCCATGCAATGTTACTTGTGTGTGTATGTTTTCAGGAATGACCATTTGGTGAGTTGTTTCCTGAGGAAAACTTTTCTTGCCCTCAGAAGTCCTTAATTGCCTACTTCTTGTTACTACTTAAGGCCTCAGAGTCATTCTCCTGGCCACGTTGGCATTTCTGCTGCTGTTTTCCACGTTCAGCTCATGCTTAGTCATGTTAGTGGGACTTAATGGGTGTAGCTTCTGACATTCCTAGAAGACACAGTCTCACAGAAACCACATTTCCTCTGGCTCTTACAGTCTCCTGCCCCCACTTCTACAATGATACCTGAGACTTCAGTGTCCCTGTTGTTTTGTAGATCTGTCAGTTAGGACTGGTCTCCACAACTCTGACTTTTGATCAGTTGTGATTCCCTGAAATCATCTCCATCTGTAACAAAGTGACATTTCCTTGATGAAGAGTGAGGAATATACTTTTCCATGAGCACATGGACAAATATTTAGAACATAATTGAGGATTATGGTGTCTTAGAAAGTGGTAATTATAGATTCCCCTCCAAGATCCATGACTTCACTCACACTCAGTAGTTGGCTGGGTTTCCAGCACCATCTCAGGCCTGCTCTTAGGAAGGGAATTTCGGGGCTTATCCTATCTACTCTGTGAGACTGGGGAGCATCTGAGGCCAATGAAATTGAGCCAGCCCAAGTGTTTTCCATCTGTTTCCCTTGTACAATGGATTCCAGGGGAAGTAATGCTATGAACTCTTTCACTATAAATTGGTCAGTAAAACTTCAGTGAAAATTACTAATGCTTACTTCGAAAAATGTGCTTTTCATATGTTATCTACAAATTAAAGTTCAAAGATGTAAGAGAGATGGTTTTGAAGTCCTATCTCCATCTTACTTTTTTAAGAAATTTATTGTCACTAACAAAAAAGAACTGTCACTTCATCATTCCACAATCCTAACTACCCATCACCAAAATAAGATTCTGTTATCAACCCATTAGTGCAATTGAAAGAATAATATAACATTGCTCTTCACTTACCATGTCCATTCTATCAAAAATAAGTGATATAACCATAATTCAAATAGAAACTTCTCATTTAAAGTATTTTTCTAAAGCAAAAAAAATATTTGTCTTGCTCTATGTAATGGTCTTTACATGAAATTCTTGCAGTTTTTTATTGTCCTCATTCTCTTGTATATCTTTCATCTCACTAAAATTTTACAAAATTTGATTGATTTTTTTAACAAGATGGGAAGGACACTTACAGGCTGTATTTATTGTAACTTGTGTTTAGCAAAAAATAAAAATTAGCTACCCAACCTGCCATATAGTCTCTACATACAATTATTTACCTCTTCTTTAAACTAAGAAATTCACCTGTTTGGTTAAGTATTTGCCAAATAAAGTAGAAAATCATGAGATGAGATTGCCCAACCGCTCAAGTTTGACCTTAAAAACAATGACCCAAATAACAACAACAAAAAATCATCAGTAAACTTTGAGTATTCTTTGAGTATTTCTTAGCATTTTTGTATTTTCTGAACCCAAGTGAAACCTTTCATAATTTCTATGAATAACAGCTTTCAAATGATAAAAAGAAAAAACATCTAATTTCTTCCCAGAATATAATATTGAATTTTGACTGACTTTTGAGTATAGATTTCTATTTATTCATAGTCTTCTTGGCATCTTCTTTTGTTGCTGCAGAAAACCCTCACATAAGTCCCTTGTTCTCAGGCTTTGATTTTCTATAATTTATAAAATATGCACAAAAAGTCAGTATGGTAACTCATAATTACATTTACATCATTGTTTATTTGAAAATTTCTTTGTTGACACAGGAAATTTGATGTAGAGCTCAACTTTTATATTTGAAATGTGGAAATTCCTCTTCCATATTTCTCAACATCAACAAAACAGGCATTATAAAACCAGGTTATCATATGACTCTTTTAATTTTCCATTCTCCATTCAATAGTGCACTAGCCAGAATTCCAATTTCACAGGCTCCATTGATTGCTTAATAGCTCTGACCAGGAGTGAGCAGGGCCAGTCAGCCTCTCTTGGTCAGCATTATAAGAAATGGAAGTCGACATCCCCAGTTACCTTAAGAACAGAACTCTTGTCAGTGCTTACAGGTCTGTAATTCATATTAGGGTACAAGGGTAGGTCACCCAGAGGTGTGTAAACTACAAGGATGCCACTTGCAGTTTCCAAAGTTCTCTGTAGCATTCAATGACTTCTCTTCCTACAAGAGAAAGGACATTGTTCCTAAGACATCATATCAATTCTTCCATAAAATGTCACCAATTCAACTTTTGTACCTTTTAATTCTGTTTAATACACTAAAGTTTTGTGAAAATCATTGTGAATCTGTTAATAAAAAACTAAGTTTAAAAAGTATGACCTCATAGAACTCAAGTTTTAGTCGCTATGTATGGTTAATGTCCAAGTTAACAACAGAATGAACCCTGATGATAGATGCTGTCATGAATATCCCTGGGGACTGAAAAAAAGACAGCAAATGAAATTTGGACACTGGACTATTGGGTGATAATATCAGGGATGGCCTTATGGATTACATGAGAACTAAGCAAGTAAGTAGAAAGGAAATGAGATTCTTGATTATCTGTAGGAAGAATGCACAAAGCAGAGGAAGTGGTACTGAGGAGAAAGGGTTTTTTTGAAGCATCCCAAACACAGAAAGGCAGCCTGTGTTGCCAGGACTGATGTCCAAAGCTGTGCAGTCAGGTTAGGAGTAGTGTGAAGAGTTGGAGAATTTGCAGGACCTGGGAGACAGCTTTCAGCACTTTGATTTTATTAAGAGATATTATTGTTTTATATGGTTATTGTTATTTGACTTTATTCTATGGCATTTATTCTCTGATTTAATCAAGAGGGTTATTAGGAATTTCTGAATGCTTTAATGGTGGCTTTGAATGAGAGAAACTCTATGTCGACAATGCTCATAATAGAATGGAGAATGTTGAGAGCATATTGAATCCATTCCAAATATCTGAGGGCATTGTTGATGGTAGAACAATATTCTAGATTGACAGAAAAGTCAGTGTGTTACTGAGTTGCTTAGTGTCTTTGGTGAAATGAATTATTAAACTCTAAATATTGCTGAACCCAAAATCCTGGCTGGGGTACACTCCTCTTTCAATACTGAGAATAAAGGTGATCTCTTCTACTGTTTTCTAAGAGCTACAAGCTTCACTGGGCTCCATTAGTCCTCACTACAAGTCTATATTAATACAACACTGAGTTGTGCTAACTTGTGTATGTGTCTGTCTCTGTCTTCCTTTTTTTAAAGATTTTTTTTTAAAAAAAAACATTGAAGTTTCCACTCCCTCCCCTCCTCTCATTCCCTCCCCACACCCTCCCTCCCCACCCCATCCAATTGCCTTGTGAAAGAGCCAAGGCCCTCCCTAGTATATCTAAGCTGAGCAAGGTATACATCCAAAGAGAATAGGATCCCCCAAAAGCCAGTACACGCAGTAGGGATAAATCCTGGTGCCACTGCCAGTGGCCCCTCTGTCTGTGTCTGTCTTCTTAAATAGAAGATCAGCTCCACCAAATGCAATGCTGTTTTCATAGTAACATTTTCCTGCCTTAAAAAAGTTAGATGTGTTACTGCATGCAGTGTTGTGTATCTGCAATCACAGTGGCTTAAGCAGCTGAGACACAGGATAACCTGAACCCAGGGGTTATAGGACAGCTGAAGTAGAAGCCAGTATAACAAGATTTCATCTCAATAAACAAAACAAAGCAGGTATGTGTGTGTATGTGTGTGTAGATGAGCTTAAAATATATGTATATAAAAGCATTGAGAATTCCATGTGTGCCTCCCAAATGAATGAATACCTTAAAATATAGGATGAGAAATATTGGAAGTAACTTTTACTTGTCTGTGATAAAAAAAATCACATTCTCTAGGGAAGGAATGTCTAACCTCATTCTCAGAAATTTAGAACATACCATAATGAGGATGTCTGTCATATTACCAGACTACAGAATAGATTTCAATGTCCCTCCTTGTAGGTCACAATAAAAATGTAATTCTACAGGTAAGGGAATATGTCACTTTGTGAAAATTCATGGGAGTTTCTAGTTGAGTGCCCTGTGTGCATGCAGAATAAAGTAAATGTCTTTTTTTCTTTCTTTCTATGCTAAGACTGGGGAAGCGAGTTGAACGGGAAGAGAAGTAGAAAACAATGAACCATCTCCAAAGGCCTCTCTGGGTTTCTAGATGGAGGAGATGATGTAGCTCCTGACAAATATGATGACTAGGATTTCTAAAATCTGTGTCTGTACACTCATATTTGTGTGTATAAGGGTAAGCATATGTGCATCAAATGTATGTGTGAGACATGGACTTCTGCTTGCTGGCACAGGGCCTTCGCTGTCTTGTGTTGGTTACTCCAGACTAGCTGGCTCACAAGCACCGATAGGTCTCCTGTCTCTATCTCTTACCTGTCATAGGAGTGCTGGGCTTACAGGCTCCACTTGGTTTCTCAAGTCTAAAATGGCAAGTGCTTTACCCAACAAACCATCTCTACAGCTAGGTTTTTGTTTTCGTTTTCTATTTACTGTAACATTAAGGTGAGTCTGAGTAAATCAGAGAAGTTCAGCAGCATTTGATTGGCGTTCCACAGAGCCTCTGCAGTGATTTATAATAATTCACAAAGTGGACCAGATGAGACCAGAGGAACTCATAACTGGTAAATGATTTACACCAAAAATACATACATACATACATACATACATACATACATACATACATNNNNATACATACATACATACATACATACATACATACATACATACATCACTATCAGAAGGAGTGACAATAGCCACTGTCTCTGTCACCTTCAGCTCTCCTAGTATTTCAAGGACATCCCTGAGAGAAAATGTCTTGTGATATGTACTAGATAAAAGTCTGAAGAAGTTAATTACTAAGGGTCTGAGAAAGACCATTCAGGACTGTGAGGAAGGGACTGGAGTTTTGAAAAATATTATGGGTAAGTACATGGCCCTGTTTTGAGTTGTGTTTTTCTAGACTCAGTACAAAAACAACAGAAGCTGGGAGGGGGAGAATTTTTAAGAAAAGCATTTAGGAACATCTCAACTATCAGTTCATTGAAGAGTCAAGACTGTGATCTAGCTGCTAAATTCATCTTAGACTATAGAACAGAAGTGGACTGTTCAAGAAGAGAAGGAACATTTCCCCTTGACCAGTTAATGAAAGATTATACATGCAGTACTGTGTTCCATTAGGCAGCATGTTTACAAAGCAGAACATACCCAGAACAGAATCGGCAGGAAGAAAGAGAAACTCAACGTGGTTACCTGGGAAACTGTGGAGGAAAGCCTCCTAGGAAATAAGGTTGAGGACCATACATGGAAAGGAAGTGAAGATTGTGTAAGCATCATTCAAGCAGAAACAAGGACAATTGGCTTGGAAAATAGTGAGTGAATAATGCATATGTATTAAAATATTATTAATTTTGTCAGGAGCCTGTGAAGGAGTTGTAACAAGAGAGTGTCAAAAGCAATTTATTTAGTTTTGTTTGCTTTCCTTTTCTTTTGGAACTTGAGTTTTTTTGCCATAGCAGAGAAGTGGAAAGAGAAAAGATCTCCTGGGATACAGCATGCATCTAGGTTTTCTTCTGTCCCTTGAGTTCTATGCTGTTTTTGTTGTTTTATTGTAAGACGAATTTGTCATGGGCCATGGGAGTGCAATGTTAATAAATACTTGCACTAGTTTGCCTAGCAATCTTCTGAAGCAAGCAGATAAGACACACAAGGCTTAGTGAGTTAAATTTCTATCTAACTCCATCTCTGGTCATTAACAAACAACTTTCAATATGAAACTTGTTTCTTTACCTCCAAGACATACAGGTCCATTCTCCTCTTACAGTTTGTGGAAATCACTGAGTGCTCCTTAACTAAGAATAGCAAAATTTAACACATCCATGACACAAAAAAACATACTAGAAAATTCTTTTCCCAAATGCTACACAACAAACCTATTTCATAGATGAAGAAACCAAGGTATAAAAAGTACCTTGATCACGGTAAAATTTGTTATGGAATTGTTGAAATTCATCTTGCTCTACCGTTCGTTCACATGCTCAACCTCCAATGGATAGAATGGCCCCAAATGAAAGAGGAATAGAAAAGGTCAGTGTTCTTATTATTAGAGAAATGCATTAGAGCATCCAAAGCAACCTAGCACCCATCTTCTACTGAGCCTTAAACAATAAATTCAGAAGACTGAGCTGTGACTGCGATTTGTCTGTTTTACAGTGCCCAGTTATAGTGACTCCAACTGTTCACATAGTTGAGTTAACTTATGGCTTCAAGAAACATGTTGGGCTGCCTCTCAGAAGGGTACCTGAACATTACCACATGGTTAAAGCCCACCAATGTGATCACTTTTATGCAAAGAGCCAAACCAGTACAGCCAGAAACTGGCAGAATGTGAGATGACAGAATAAGTCTCTGGGATTAAGTATTTCCCTTTCCACAGCTTCAAATTGATGAGATTAGTTTGGGGGCAAGCATCATTCATGGAAACCTCTTCAGGGACTAGCTCTCTGGACCTGCTCCAAGCATCATGAAGGATTGCCCAGGAGAGTCTGGCAGTGAGTCAGGATACTGACCTGTCTGCCATCCTTCTGCTGGTAGTGCCCATGTTGTCTAGCCATTAGAGGCTGCCAAGTTAATTACAGCATGCCCACATCTGAGGACTGTACAAACATCCACCAGCTTCCATATTGAACTTTGCTCGTGGTTCAGTAATGTCAAGGGCCTTTGAAAACTTCTACTGGCAAGCTAAAGTCAGTCTCCTTCCCCATCGTAAAGAAAGCCCGAAGAAGCACTTCAAAACTGCAAACCTAAGACACCAGAAAAAGTTCTCCCATGTTCTCCGAGTTGCCTGCCGCCACTGATTACCAAGTTCAGCCAGGTCTCCTGAGTCCTCTGAAAATGTTTCCTGCTCCCGTGAACTTGATTTGGAAATAATTAAACAGAGAGAGGCAGGAGACCACAGTGCCTCTTGCTGAGTTAAAAGTTCACTTTTTAGAATAAAGATTTCATTAAGACCACAGAGTTTGGATATAGAACTGTCACTTTAAAACGTACTCGCTTGAGTGCTTTCACTCCGATGGGCCTTTGAAAGGCTTCCGAGCCACCGTGGAAGAGGAGCAGAGCCACCCCAGGCATATTTTACAGTGACAGGTCTGAATATTTAGTGTGAATGGAATCGCTGTATCCTAAACCCCAAAGTAAATGTGGGAGCTGAGATGAGGTATTCTGTCAGTCTAAGCTTTCAAATAAAATTGTCACAGGGAATTGCCCGGAATAGCCAAACTTAATTGCAGAAAAGGACCTGTAGCAAGACCAGAGAGCTACGAAGTGAGTCATTTATATTCCATGAATCACTGGTCATCAGAGATTATCTATGAAATACTCAAAATCCAAAGTTAAATTGCCCAGGACTGATTTGGTGTGGAAACAGACTGCTATTTGTTTTATTTGATTCATATATATGTATATAAATCTATGTATATGAAATGTGTCTATGAAACTGTAAGGTATATATGGTTTAGCTTCTTTATTGAATTTGCCAAAAAATGATATGTAGAGAAAATATAAGACCTCTTTTGGCTTGTTCATGGTTTTTTGTAGGTGGTTCCACAACACTTATGACTGAAGGACCAGCTTAAGACATAGCTGATGCTATTTCCGGTTGCCCATTGTGTGCATGTGTTGGGTGAAACAGGTTATAGCGGCCAATTCCAAACTCTCACACCCAAGATTCTGCATCTTAATATTTCCATGTGTGATATGTATTTGATTGACATCTGTGCAATCTTTTCTGTATTTATAATAAAAGAGAAAGAAACTTCAAAAATTGCCTTTGTCTAATAAAAAAATCATTTGGATGGGTGGAAAGGGGAAAGGAAAATTTTCGTAATGGTGCGGAAATACTAAAGGGCTAGCTAAAGGATGGACCTAGAAATGGAAACAGTTTCTACGTCCCTGTGTAAGGGGCATGCTGTTTGTCTCATTACCGAAAATAGAAACACCATTTGACTCCACTGCTGTTTGAATTCCTCTATATTTTGGATATGTATCCTGTAGCATCTAAAGAGATTGCAGTGTTTTCCCCCATTTTATCCCCCATTTTATCTCCTAGCCATGCTGCTTTCCCTTTGCCCAGCAAAAGCTTTGCAGTTTCTTAAAATCCCACTTGTCAATGTTTGCCTTGCAGTCTGTACTTTTGGGGTCCATGCTAACATTATTTTTTTCTTGATCGGTGTCCTGAAATACCCTACAGTCATTTTGAACTTAAGACATCATATATGATAAATATCAAATAAGATTATCTTGCCAACCAGCTTCTTCTGCGGTCATTTCACTCCTGGGAAATGCTGACACCAACATCCAAAGTCTGATGTGGAGTCTGCTGACTTCCTTTCCTTGTCTCAAATGCTACATCAGGACCACCAATATATCCTGTGCACTTCATCTGCTAAGAGATTAAGGACTCCGTCACACTATATTAATATTATCTTGATGTTATGGCCGATATTTCCCCACCTGCAACTTCCTAAGTCATGTTATTCATTCAACACTTGCACCCTTTGCAGTTCAAACCACATTAGACCTAAGGCCATGTGTTCTTACTCATCTAATATTCTCTGATGGTTCCTTGATTGACAGCAGATGTATATCCTCCCGCAAATCAACAAATACTACATAATCTGGCCTATTGGACCCCCATCTCCTACTAACCTCTCTTTTTGTCCATTTGCTTTTACCAGCTTCACGGGAGGGTCTCTGTTTAGGAGTTTGACACCCATTCCTCCATTTAAGCATGTTTTCTCTAGGTAGCCAGATGTTTGGTTCCTCACTTGCTTTAAATATTTACTCAAACTTGAGTTACTCAGTGAGGGAAATCCTGGAAACTTAATTTGCAGTTTTAGCTTCATTTCCTTCAATATTTTCCTGTTCTCCCCCACTAGAATATAAATCCTTTGGGCTTAAGAAGTATTGTCTGGTTCGTTCACTGTGATCTTCCAAGTGTTCATGGGAGTTTTGGGCACATGCGGGCTTTAAGAATGTGAAGCGAAGATTGAGAAAATCTGTAAGAAGACACTTATGAATCTATAAACTAGAAAACCATTTCTGCAAATAATATCTAATAGCCAATGGATTTCCAAATAAATTGGATATTTTTCTCTTCGGTGTAGAAAAAACATTCATAAGGTAAGGCTCTACAGTGACCCTATCATTTTCTTTTTAATATTATTATTATTTTTATTGAGCTCTACATTTTTCTCTGCTCCCTTCCCTACCTCTCCCCTCCCCTTCAACTCTCTCCCAAGGTCTCCATGCTCCCAATTTACTCAGGAGATCTTGTCTTTTTCTGATATCCACGTAGATTAGATCTATGTATCTCTTTCTTAGGGACCTCATTGTTGTCTAGGTTCTCTGGGATTGTAATTCATGGACTAGTTTTCTTTGCTTTATTTTTAAAATCCACTTATGAGTGAATACATGTGATAATTGTCTTTCTGTATCTTGGTTACCTCACTCAAAATGATGTTTTCTAGCTCCATCCATTTGCCTAAAAAAAT
>LOJH01036424.1:0-15520 GCA_001685095.1 Ellobius talpinus | reverse complement strand
AACAAACAAACAAACAAACAAATAAATAAATAAATAAATAAATAAATAAAAGCAAGTCTGTGTTCACATATCACATTTTCTTTGTCCATCCATCTATTGATGCATGCCCTGGCTGGTTTCTTACCTCACTACCTCACTATAATTAATGGTGGCATGATAAAAATTGGTGTGTAGTTCTATCTAGTGAGTGCTCACTATGATCCTTCAACTATAGGTGAATGAAAAATAGAACCACATCATAGTTCAGTTTGTTCTTTTTTATGATGAAACACCATACTCATGCCTAGAGTGACTCCAGTAAGTTATATTCCCATCAACAGTGTGTTAGAGTTTCCCTCTGAATTTCAAACCCCAGAGAACTCACCCTTCAGATGCATTTGCTGAACTTTTATGTTATTTTTCCTATTATTGCATGATAGTCATTTTGATTAAGATCAGATGGAATCTCAACATAGTTTAAAGTTGTACCTCCTCTTGCCTAATGACAATAACCACTTATTTATTTTCTTTTTAATTTTACATACTCTCCCAATTCCCCTCCCATTATTTCTCCCCTCCCTCACTTTCTCCATCCTACCCCCCAACAACTTCTCGGGGAAGGTTAGGCCTCCCTTAGGTAGTCAACAAATTCTAGTTTTCCAAGTTGAGGCAGGACCAAGCCCCTTCCCCCGTATCAAGATTGAGCAAGGTATCCCCCATGGGAATGGCCTCCAAAAAGCCAGTTCATATACCTAAGAAAAGTCCTGATCCCACTGCCAGGGGCCTTCTGATTAGAACAAACCACATATCTATCACCCACATTCAGAAGGCTTAGTTTGGTCCCATGCATGATTCCCAGCTGTTAGTCCAGAGTCTGTGGGCTTCCACTAGTTTGGGTAAGCACTCTCTGTGGTTTAACCATTCATGATCTTGGCCCACCCCTCTGTTCATATGATTCCTCCTCCCTCTCTTTAACTAAGCTCCAGGAGCTCAGCCCAGAGCTTAGCTGTAGGTTGCTGCATCAATGACCACATTTATATGCTTATTTATCATTCCCATTTCTCCACTTTAAATGTTCTGTTCATTTGTCCACTTAACTGCACAATTGTATTACTTATTTATTGGGTGAATAATTTTAGCTCCTAATATAATCTATAAATTATAATTTGTCAAATGTATTGTTGATAATAATTTCCCCTGTTCTGTGAGTGTGCTGTCTATTTATCCCATCATATCCTTTGCTGAGCAGATGATTTTAAATTCAGCAAGGTTTGTGGTACCACACATGTGAAATATCAGCACTTGGGAAACAGATCAACACTAAGCCGCATAGCAAGTGCACCTTAAAGGTCACCTGAAATAGACAGTATTAGAAAATGTGAGGGGTGGGGATAGTTAATTTCATGCCACTACCTTTGCCCATATTGCTATTACTTGCTGAGCTATGGAGATCTCAATCAGGAGGCTAATGCCTCTGCCTTATAATGAAGTGTTTATCCTAAATTTTCTCAAGGAGCTTCAAATTTTCAGGAATTTTCAGGCCTTAATAGCTATATAATTGATTCTCATGAAATTAATTCCTATATAAGCTGAGAGAGATCTAGTTTCATTCCTTTGTAAGTGTCTATCTAATTCTTCGTACATGTGTGTAAAAGGGATTGCATAAAATGCATGTTTCTGGTAGCTTTGTTGAGCTCAGACAGCAGTAGTGGTTCATTTCCTTTATGGCTCCTCTATGTTGGTCTTCATGCCTTTGCTGACTGTCATGCTGGTTTTTTGTGGGGTCTCCCTTTTCCTGGCCACTGGTCCATGCATTCAAAGGGAGTAGAAAGGGCAAATGGTTGGGATGACTCTGAGCATGATGAGGATAACTTCTGGAAGCCAGCTGCAGAGAGACTGCTAGGAATATTGAAGCAGTAGGGCTTGCTTGTGTAGCCTGAGTCAGAGAGGAGGGGAGAACAAACGAAATGCAGAAGGGAATACCCATAATTTGCTGACCTAATCAAGGGCAGACAAATACTAATGACACACCAGTTAGAATACCAGACTGGACTGAATGAAAGAAGAAAATTTAAGTCATACAGCTTTTGCAGGAAATTCTGTGCAGAGCCATCCTCAAGCCTAGAGACTCTCTCCAATTAAGGGTTAGGCAGAGAAAAGTTGGTCTCCATTTTGCACCAGCTCAGAGAGCTATCCTGATATATCGAACTGCAATCTTAAATTCAGGAATCTACAACATTTTTGTTGCTATTTTCCTATACTGTTATTTGACAACAGGTACCAGGATTCTTGCAGAAATTTTCTTTTCCTCAGGATTGCTTTGGCTAGTCAGGAAAGTCTGTGCTTTCACATGAATTTTATAATAGATTGCAATGAAATATCAGTTATGTGGGATTCATTGAAGATTTTCATTCTTCAGTCCAAAATGGCACTAATTCTGCCAATCCATATCGTCTTTCCATTCCATTGTGACTTCAGATGTTTCTTCTGTTTTATAATTCTCAAAGCAAAGGTTTTCATTTCCTTTGCAAGGTTCATTTATAGGCATTATTTTTAGGTTGTAGTGAATGATACTGTTTAGTAATTTCTTTTTAATCTTTTCATCACTAGTTATAAAGAATAGATTGTTTTATTTTTTATATATTATTTCTCTACTGAAAATAATTGTCAGTTAATAATGACAGATTTTTAAATAAAATTACATTCAAGCTAAATTTAGCAATATATGACATAAATTATGAAGCATTACCAAGTTGGTTTCATTCCTTGAAAAAATAATTCAACATATAGAAATCATTTAATATATTACAACACATAAGAAGAATCCTGGAAAAAAATCACTACATCAGTCCAGCAGACATGGAAATACCACTTTACAAAAGTCCAAAAGTCCATATTATTATCATTATAAAAGTCTCAAAGAAAATACCCGTTTATGGAAAGAAGCTATGGAACAATATAGAGGATGCAGGAATGAGGCTACGTGGTAAGCCATGGCAATATGACATGATTCGATTTTGAGTCACATTTTTTGTTCAAAAACAATAATGAGTATTTTAAATCTCCAGGCAGATCATTCTTTAAAAGGAAATTATTCACAGAAAACTTGTTCATATTATATATTTGGTGACTAGCTTTCTTTATTCTACTTATTGTTCTTTATTATTACATTTTTGATTATTTGTTTTCTTCTATTTTTTCTATATATTGTTTTCTACTTATTGTCTTGTAGAAGTCATATTATATTACCTTTCTTGGGTGAAATGAAGTGCAACTGATAAAATCCATATTCTTATTTTGGTCTTTAATGATTACTAAGGAAAACTAAATTATACATTTTTCATAATGTTACTATTGTTACCTACATGAGTGATTCACATCTCTAAGCTGTTTATTCTTTCTGCACTACATCAGGAGATTATAAACTCTAACCATGACAAATTCTTTGAGTGTCATTGTTAATATCACATTATCATGTTGGTTAGTATGTTACTGTGTCTTCACTTGTATTTTTAGAGACAGTATGTTATGTCTTCTAGACAGACTTCAGACTTGACATATAGCTGAGGATGACCTTGAACATCTGATCTTCCAAATTACAAGTGATACCCAAGTTCTTTTTGCTATATTTTTTCTTATTTTAATATTATAAATTCAAATTTATCCTTACACTGTTGGACAAACTTTGGTACTCTCATTGTGATAACATTCCAAAGCAACCTATTGATTCTGCTGTGGAATTCATAACTCCTAATACTCCTTGAGGGCAAAGCATGTGAAAATATCTGACTACAATGAAAAAGAGAACAGGTTATTGAGAGTGGAGATTTTATATGTAATTACTATTTTTTCATGTTATTACTGGATCTAAATACTCATCATAATATCAGGAGTAAACTAAATTCTATTCCTTCTTATTTAGCAAGAGCTATACTCTCCTGAATATGGACATAAAAACACAGAATAAATCACATCTCATTTCAGTCTGTTAGTAGCTTTATAACTCAGATTGTCCAATCCCAGAAGTTATGGTTCAAATGTTGGCTTAACTTTTTATTTCAAATTTTGAAAAATGCTAAAGGATGCAGAGATATATAACAGTTTGACTTCAAAAGAGTTAAAATTTGTATTTTCTTGTTAGTGAGTATACTTATTGTTTGGTCAATAGATAACAGTATATTGTTAGGAAATATTGGGTGATATGGCTTCACCTTAGGTACCTGTAACTATGTCTTCATTGCATTGCTGATTTCTTAGGCTACTTAGTATTCAGCCTGCCTATTAATAAAAGGTTTTTACTCATCTTCATGTGTATCTTTTCCCTTAGAAACCTCATCTCTTTACAGCTGGTGAAAGAGAGTACATATACTTCCTAAGATAAATATAATTCAATTGTAAAGACTGACTATATCCTTCAATGTAAACATAGTTTAGTCTAAGAGCAAACTCAGTGATATTGTATTACAAGGGGTCCTTGCTTCTATTAATGAATTGCTTCTTCCAAGAGTAGACTATTTTAAAACAATGTTATATTGTAAGAGTAAATATTTCCTGATAATAAATTAGCCACTCTCTCTAAAAATTGAAAGGATTGACTAGTATTTTAAAAGGAAAAATCCTCATTATATTAAAGTGAATACATCTCCAAAGATAAAAGGGGCAAATTACACTATAATCTTTTATTTTATTTTCAATGGATTTGTGAATGGTTTCAAGCAGGAAAATCTACACTTGTGTATCTAAAGAAAATACTCATGTACATTGGACTTTCTGGTATTATTTGAAGGCTGAATATATATCTGTATTTAAATAAGACATTGTGTATAACAATTTTTCTATGAATATCCCAATATAAATACTTTTTTTCTGAAAGTGGTTTAGAAAGCTGGAAACAAACTTTGTTTTCAGTCAAAATATCACTTTATTTATATCTTATAATTTACATTGGAGCTTGGATATCTCAAAACCTGAAATAAAGAATCTCTAAATAAACACAGATATTTCTTTAAAAATGTGACTTCAAGATGAAGATAGCATAATATTGAGAATTCTGTGACCAAACTACATTTCAGAAGATCTAAAATTTATTTCCCATAAATTTCTACATAACCATAGTTTAAGGATTTACTATTCATTCTGGTATATATAAAATCAGTTTAGAAAAATATAAGTATGGAATTTAAAAATGATCCTGATTATTAATGAGAAAATTATAATAGCTTGTCCTTCAAAGTGTATACTTTTAATAAATATAAAAATAATCTAACTTCATAGTATTAACTTTGAAATTGCACATTTGCTCATTTAAGTTAATATACAAATAGATCTTCTCCTCCCGCTCCCATTCTACTTTCCTTCTCTTTTGCCCTCCATTCTCCCCATACCCCCATGCTCACAATTTTCTCAGATCTTGACTATTTCCCCTTCAAAGGAGAATTCATGTATGTTTCTCTTAAGGTTCTTCTTGCTACCTAGCTTCTCTGGGGCCATGGTCTATAGCCTAGTTATCTTTTGCTTTATGTCTAATTTTAGACATTTTGCTAAACTTTAAGACATGTAAACAATCCCAGATATGGGTATTTGTCAAATATTTTGTTAAACAGAAATAGAAAAGTTTGGACTAGATAATCTAAGACACAATGCAAATAAATTTGAAATATTTTACTATTTAAAATTTATCATATTTTCCCCCATAGTAATTTTTCTACCCAATCCCCCAATTTTCCTCCTTCCTATGTCCCTACCTTCATTAATTTCCTAATATTCTATTATGTTATATACTATGCACTCATAAGGACCCAGCTATCCAAGATTTTTTTCTATACAATATGATCTTAGCATCTGTGGAAAGCAAATTGACTCTAAAAGCACCCATAATATCTTAGTGCCCCTTCTCTTCCTTTGGTCCTTGTGCCTGATGTATATCAGTACTCCATTATTTTTGTGCCTGTATCTTTACAACATGTTTTAAAGTCTATGTTCAATGCCTACTGTGATTCTATGATGTCAGTTTTATTTCTTGTTTTAGCTTTGTTGAAGGCTTACTTTGTATATTCTGGATCTTTCAAGAGTGATATGACCTTTAGGTTTTTTTTCTATTAATGGAAGCAAATAAATTGAATTTTATGAGAAATCACAAGATTTACTGATTGTTTTGTGCATCTTTTCATTCCACAGATATCAATTATTTTTCTATATTTTGTTTTCTCTATAATTTCCATGATCAATATGTTACAGTTTAAAAAGTACAAAAGAATATCTTTAAAGTATTTATATACCAAATACTCTCTTTTACTATTAGAACTCACAAACACAGGACACAGAAGCTTAAACACAACAAAGAAACGTCATCACAATAAACACAAGACAATAAATCAAGAAGCTTCAACATAAAAGAAAAGATAGCTTTCAGAGACAAGGGGCAGAATAGAATATATGCTTTCAACTGATGGATCTGACAAGAGATTGATATTCAGAATACACTGAAATGAGAGAAACAACAAACAATAGCCAATCACAGTATGAGACCAAATATTTAATTAGGAAATAGGCTAAACATTACAGAAATCAACATGGTGATTCCTCAGAAAATTGGGAATTGACCTATCTCAACCCCACTTATGCCACTCTTGGACACAGACAAAAAACATTGCATCCTAGCACAAGGACACTTACTCAAATATGCTCATTTTGGCCTTATTCATAAAAGCCAGAAAATGAAAACAACCTGTCTGTCCTTCAACCAAAAAGTGAATAAAGAAAAGAAAATGTAGCATATATATACACAATTTAGCATTACTCAATTTTTAAAGAATGTCATTATGATAATTGCAGCCAAATAGATGGAACAAGAATATATCATTTTGAGTCTCTTAACCCAGTCCCAGAAATCCAAACATAATATGTATTCACTTATAAGTAGATAATAGCCATTAAATAAATGATGTTCAGACTAAAATCCAAAGTTTAAGTAAAGATGAGGGCTCTGGGGGGGATGTTTGGATCTTCCAGTAAAAGGGAAACAGAACAGATTTTGTAGGTGGACTTGGGGTGCAGGAGAGCAGGAGTGGAAGGGATTAGGAGGAGGAATGGGATAGAGGGAGAGAGTGTAGAAAAAGACACCTGGAATTGGGGGTTAGAAATCTAATGCAGCGGAAGCTTCTTATAATCTATTAAGGCTCCCAGTGAGAACTATAGTAATGGGGGATATGGAGTATGAACTGGCCATATCTTCTAGACAGGAAAAGCTCCCAGTGGCAGGACTAGGTTGCCTTCTGTTGAGTTGGTGGCTGATGGGGTCCTGTTGAGATCCCCAAAAGCCCAGGCTGATGCTAGGACAAAAGTTTCTTTCAACAAACTGAGTACAACACCTACATAGTTCCTTGAACACAAAGCGATCATGCTGGTGCCGGTATGTAGTATTTACCCCTGTAGTCTAGTCTCTTTGGTGTAGGAAGGTACTCCATAGGTACTGAAACAGAAACCTGGACATTAACCCAGCCACAACACCTTTAACCTATAGTCTGTCCTGCCTGCAACATGTCCTGAGGCAGTGGTAACATAGAACTTATGGCAGTGACCAACCAATGTCTAATTTAACTTGAGTTCCCCTCGACAAGAGGGAGCTTATGCCCAGCACTACTTGTATGGCCAGGCACCAGAGACTGGATGGCCCAGAAGCTTGAGGTAGAACCAAACACTACTGGTCTAAAAAAATTAAACAAAATTGATGAAATGATTTCTAATATATTCTGCTATATTCATTGGTTGATGCTTTGTCCAATTGTTGTCAGACAGGCTCCCTGTGGGGCAGATGGGAACAGATGCAGAGACCCACAGTTGGATATTATTCAGAGAAAGTGAGAGACAGACAGACAGACAGACAGACAGACAGACAGACAGACAGAAAGACACACAGAGAGGTCTCCATTGAGTCCCTCCCTTTAGAGCTCAGGCAATTCTGCAGAAGAGCACCCAGAAAGATTACAGAAGTTATCAGGGATGAAGGATACCAGGAGATTGCAACACACTGACTTTACTAATCAGGGATCAATCACAGGGCCTACAGGTTTCTGCGGCAGGTCCTCTGTGTATATATGATGATTGTTAGTTTGATGTTTTTGTGAGACTCCTTATCATGGGAGCAGATGTGACTTTGGTTCATTTGCCTGGTCTTGAGACTCTTTCTCCTGTCAGGTTGTCTGGTCTAGCCTTGCTGTGAGAGATTTTTCCCTTGTCTTATTTTATCATTTTTGTTATATTCTTGTTTCTTGGAAGTCTGCTCTTCTCTGGAGGGGGAAAGATGGGGAGTGTATTTGTGGGAGAGAGAAGGTGAGGAAGCTACGAGGAGAGGGGGGTGAACTGGGGTCTGGATTTATTTTTTGGGAGGGAATTTTTTTCAATTTTTAAAATAGAATAAAAAAGAAAATTGACTAAAAATTATTAGATTATGTGTTTGGAGATATGGCTCAGCAGTTCAGAGAATGTGATGCTTTTACAGAGGTCCTATGTTTATTAATTTTCAATTGCTATCTTTAAAAAATACAAACAATTTGATTTAAACTACCAAAGTATTTTATTTCAGTGTCTAAACCCATAGGGAACTTACAACTGTATGTAATTCTAGCTCTAGGTGATTGGATTCCCTCTTCTAGCCTCCACTTTCACATGTATTACTCCTACCCAGCATACATAATTGAAAAATAAATATATATAATAGCAGTGATTAAAGAAATCATGATTTTAGGGAGAAGGGCAAAATGATGTAATTATATTATAAATTATAAAAGAAAAATATTAGGTAATATATATTCATAAAATGATAAATATCCTAAATAACACTTAAATTTCTTCAAGTAGGAGATATAATAAAACATATACTTGAAATATTATTTAATATTGCTTATTAAACCTCATAGAAAATCTACTCAAAGCCTCAAAAAGCTGAGAGATATTACTTTATCTCTTACTGGGCCAAAATTATCTCAGGGCCTGTACCTTAAGGCCTATAGGACAAAAAAAAAAGCCTGGCTCAAGTTCAGGGCTTATACCTCGAGGCCTGTAGGACAAAGAAAATCCTAGCTCAAGTTTGAGGGATCTGAGTGAGAATGAAACAGCAAAATCTATGTAGATGCCTCTCTAGCCAGAGGGGGGGCTCGGCTGCTTCTCATTGGTGGAGGTACCCCCACATCACCTCATGTCACTTAACCTTTATAAGCTGATGCTCACATTAATAAACTGAGTTCTAGCTTTGACTCAACTTCCTATTGCATCTGATTGTCCTGTATCATGGGGCTGCGGAATGGGCAGATAGCATATTCTCCTTCCCCTGGTGAAATAGGAGGCTCAGGAAGCCCAGCAACTGGTGCCCAATGTGGGGCACTGGTCCCAGGGCCAAGCAGTCATCCAGGTGAGTGGGATTCCACGATGCGTAATACAACTTTGGGAGGAGAGAGGCAAGGAGGAGCAGGAAAAGGTCAAAGATCTAGCAGCAATCTGCTAAAAGTGCAAACTTGTATAGCCACTTTGGAAATCAGTATGACAATGTCTTAGAATATTAAGAAATTATCTACCTCAATACCCAGGAATACTGCTGTCAGATATATACACAAAAGACATTCAATCATAACACAAGGATGTGCTCAACCTTGTTTATAGCAGCATTATTTGTAATAGCCAGAACCTGGAATACACAAACTTCTTAACATTGTATTCTCCAAGGTAGACCACATTCTGGGCAATAAGACTAAAATAGTCTGAAGTTTATTTCCAAAGTTCAGTATAATGAAACCAGAACTTAGTTGCAGAAAGATAGTTAGAAAGATAGAAAATTTTCAAGTAGTTTCAAAATTTAAAAAAAAATCAAAACATATCATTAATCAGGATTTGTTACATTAGTAAAAGTTTAAATATTACTTATAAAATATTGGGTGGGCATCGTGAACGCAGAGGCAAGAGAGAAATTAACATTAAATATACATATTGAAAGGAGAAAGATGAAAGGGATAAATTTAGTAATCATATTTTTATCATGATAAGAAAAATTAAGGTGAAATCAGTAAATTCAGTCACAAGGAAACAATAAAGAAAAGAATTTTCAACTCTGTGAATACTAAAATATGGCTGATAAAATTCTGGGCTATTGAAACAAGGGAAGACAGAAACTACTGATGTGAAGTATAGAGGAATGCCATAGCTACTGATCCTCTAAACAAAGAAAAGATAAATAATAATGCAAAGCATTCTAGAATCACCAGGTAACAAATCACTGAATGTGTTTGTGTTGGAAAATCTGCACTAGGTTTACTGAGGTAGAAAGTCCAGTCCTACATGCCAGACAAACAAGAACCAATGGAACTGAACATTGATATCCATTTCTCTGTTTCCTGACCTGGATGCCATGGGGCCAGATCATCTCACTCCTTCCAATTATGAGACAAACAAATGCTTTTGTTGTGGTAAGTATCACAGCAACAGAACAAGTAACTAATACTGCACCTAACTCACACAGTGGGAAATGGGTGGTCAAGACCAAACTCTAACAAAATTGAACCCACAGTCTCTCTCTCAGATGAGTTCACCTGTGATCTCGCTCAAGGTTTAAAGAAGCAATGCTGTCATCTGTTTTCAATCATCTCACTAAACAGAAGAAAGAAAACACTTTCAAACTGAACCAATAATTTAAGGCTATCATTATGCTAACAATAAATTAGAAAACTGGCCCAGGCATGATGGCAAATGCCTTTAATCCCAGCACTTGGGAGGCAGATGCAGGAAAATCTGTGTATTTGAGGAAAACGTGGTCTACATACGTAACTGCAGGATAAGCAGCACTACATAGTCTATGTTTAAAAGAATGAAACAAACAAACAAGAAAACCTGAAACAAAATAAAACCTGTATTCATAGGTATAGATTCAAAATCTTCAGTAGAATTTTTATAAATTAAGCTTAACTGATGTGCAAAAAAATCAAGTATGATTAATCCTAGATATGCATGATTGCTTTAATACTTGAAAGTCAATCAATATAATTTATCTCACTGCTAGATAAATGATGAAACCCAGGGAATCAGGGGGCCCGATAGATGAAGTACTATACAAAATTTGATAGTTACTTATCATTTCATACTCTCAAAAATGGAATTACAGTCTTTTAGCTAAAGAGAAACAAATTTTAAAAAATTAACTTACAACTAACATTATATTTACTGCAGCATACTCTTTCTTAGGTTCCAGACATTTTACTGGTCCACCCATTCAGCCAGCAGGATCACCCACCAGTATTCTGGAAAATACCTAGCCAGTCGAAAGGACCTAGACTATTTCATACATTGTGTGGCTGAGTCATGCATTGTATGGCTGTGTAAGGTTCTATTCACATGAGCAAACTTTCTCCTTTAAGCAAGCACTGCCTATTTGTTTCACTGTCTTTCTCAGTTGATAGATTGCTACAAACACCTCTCACGCCTTCCCTTTCCTAGTAAACTCCCACGTGGGTTTGTTATACACTGTGACTCATTCCTCAATGCTGCTGCTGCTGAACAACAGCATTCACCCCACTCTATAAAGTACAATAGTTGAAATTAAAGTTGGTAAAATAAGGGGAAAGAAAATATGATTCACACACAGATTTTTAAAGAATTTTCCTGTATTCATAGATGACATAGTTATTTATGTACTGTATTATTATTATCCAGAAGAGATGAAACAAATTCTTGAAAGTTAGATGATACAGAAAGATATAAAAATAGCCACTTTAATATTTTAAAAAGGTAAAGGCTATTTCAGATATTCAATAATTAACACTTTCAATTTGAAGCTTTAAAAATATTGCTAAAACAAAAAATTAAGTGTGTGGCTATAAATCTGACTATATATATGCGAAAACTCAAAGGTCTGGTGAAAGAAAAAAGCTAAGTGTTCTATACTGAAGAGATACCTGATGTTCATGGGTTGAAAGTTTAAAAAATAAAGGCATATGAGTCAAAGAAATCCCAGAAATAAGTCCATGTAAATATGTCTAAATAATTATTAATAAAGAAACTTAGATTCTTTTCCTGGTGTAAGCAACTCAAGAGATACGGGTTTATTTGGCACACAATTCCAGGCTACAACATGGCAATGGAGTGATATAGGTAGGAGCTTGAAGGAGCTGGCCTGCCCATCCCACCTCCAATCAGGACACAGAGGGACAGCTCCACCATGACACTCACTTCCCTTCCTTCCTTTACGAAGTCTAATATCTCAATCCTGGAATAATAACACCCACAGTGGATGAGTCTTCAAATCTCAATTAGGCTTATCAAAGTAATCCCCACAGGTATTTCCCAGAAGCTCCTCTCCCAGGAGCATTGATTCTGTAATGTAAACATTAACCACCACAAGCACTGAATACAACAGAATAACAGTGTTAACTGTAAGCATAGGTACAACTTGCTATGTGCAGAAAGTGAAAAGAAAGAGAAAACAATTTCCAACTTCCTAAATACCATTTCAATATCACTGTTACAATTAATTATAAACTCAGAAGTTTTAAAACATGTCAAATAAATTACCAGGAAAAATCCTGAATGAACTTAAATTAGGTGCCTTTTTAGATACAATGTCAAAATGATAGGCAAAAATAAATCAATAAAATAGTTTACTAAAAGTTCAAATTACTCTGAGAAAAATGTTGTTAAGCATATTAAAAGGAAAGTCAATTACTCATGTGAAGTTTCATTGGGTTACAAAAAAAAGATAATTTACATAAATGATCTCCACAATAAGCCTAATTTTTGGCATTTACATGTAAGTGTAGAACAATTTCATTATTTATTGGAAAAATTCATTAATGTAAGTAATATTTCTCATTAAGAGAATGCAACGCTTTATGTTTCCTGGCTGCCCAGACCCAATATAATTGCACAGAAACTGTGTTAATTACAACACTTCCTGGCCAATAAGCTCATGCATATTTCTAGCTACCTCTTACATCTTGAATTAACTGATGTCTATTCATCTTTGTATCACCAAAAGGCTCATGGTTTACCAGTATATTTTTGGGGCATCTGTCTCCTTTGGCAGCTACATGGAGTCTTTGCAACTCTGCCTTCTGTATTTCTCTATCTCTACTTGGAATTTCTGTCTTGCTCTATTTTGTATGGTCATAGGCCCAAGCATCTTCTTTATTAACCAACTATATATAAATATAAAATATATTCACAGTATATAGATGCAAATCCCACATCAGTTTCAGAGTAATGGGGAAGTCTCAATCACTTCCCAACACACGGTTGTATTCCTGAAATAAAGTATCTGTAAACATAGTTTTCCTATGAAGAAACGCTGACTGCACATTCCTACTAAAGATTTGTATTAGCCATCTTGTTGGATTTGAAATGTATGCAATAAAATATTGATCCATGTCTTGTCATAAGATTAATTTAAGTACTTTATTTTCTTCCCTATAGAAGCATATTTTTATCCCAACAAGAGAATAACCAATTTCATATGTATCTTTTGACACAAATTTAAGAAATATACTAATACAGTTTAGAACATACTAGGAAATAAAGGCACAATATGAAGAAAATTTTAATCATTTTTATGTCATAGACCAATGGTAATGCACAGTTTGAGTGCTGAGTAGTTTGTATTTGTAGTGTATAATCTTGATTGTTGACTTTATGGAATTTATAACCAGAATGTAAACAAATGTCTCTGTGGGAAGTTTCTAGACTAAGGTAATTGATATGGAAAGACCCAGCTTTAATGGTAGAGAGAATTGTTCTCTTCTGGAACACTAGTTTGAACACAAGGGAGAAAGGCAGGATAGCACCATGTTTATCTCTATCTGATTCCTGACTGTGAAAGTACTACAAAATGCTTCATGAGCCTGCTGCCATGCCTTTCAAGACATGATGGACTGGATCTTCAAACTTTAAGGCAAAAGGCTTTCTGTCCTTTAAATTGCATTTGTTAGATATTTTGCTGTAGCGATATGAAAAGTAGCAGATTCAAAAAAAAAGTCAAGAAATAAGGATATTGTTTTAATCAACTTTACAACATAATCCTTAGACTTTTGAAACTGTTTTCAATGGTTTGGAACTTTGGACTAGAAAGGCTTTTCAGTGTTACAGACAGAACATAGTAATGGGTTGTTATAGCAGATGTTTGGAAGGTCAGAGTTCTCAGAGAAACGTGAATAGATCAGGTCAGGAAACAAACATTCTTTTGGGAACTTGGGAAGAGGCCATTCCTGTGCTATTCGTACAAACAATCTCAATGACTTCTGCCAATGTCTGGGAACTTTAATGAGGCCAAGTACAAGAGTAATGGACTAATTTGTGTGTTAGAACAAACTCCAAGACAGATCAGATATGGCCGATACTTCATTCTCTTATTAAGGTTCACAGAGAAAGAAAGTAAAAAGTGAAGTAGTGAAGACAAGAAAAATGTTTGGCAGTGAACAAAATATGTGAACCAATTTAGCACAAATGATGAGGCAATTTGAAAACAGTCATACCTGTTAAAGAAAGGTATGAACTTTTTCTGGGAAAACAGGAAGATTCCTAAGATCACTCATTTAACATTCCATCTTTTTGAGATATACATTAATTTAAAAGGGTGCTCCTGTTGTTAGAATGCTGCTAAATATGTTACCACCTCATTTGAAACAACTGTCTAGGAGAGGATTTTGACAGGTCAAACACACAGCTGGTGTATTCCAAGGGATCAAGGCTCCTTTCCAAGCTGCCAACAGAACATGGCAGCAACACTCATGTGCTACTACTGGTTGTGTAGGCATGAAGGACACAGTTTTGAAAAGGTTATGAAGTTGTATACTGATGGAGGAGGGTCATCTGTCTATGTGTTACTTTCATTGGTTAATNCTAGATATAATGGGCCAGGCAGTGCTTAAATGAATATAATTTGTGTGTTGTTATATTGAGATATAAGCTAGCCTTGTGGGAGCTGGGCAGAACGAAAAGCAGGCCTGCTCGCCTATCACTACTGTATACCATGGTGTCAGAGAATTGCTGAGCAGAGACAAGGTGTGGCTGTGACTGAATCCCTTCAAGGGGACCCTGAGAGTACACTTCAAGAGGTGTGGAAGGTGAACGCATGAGAACATCCCAACCTAAGTGTTGAGAACACCATTCTATAGGATGGAATCATGGACTGAATAGAGACAGAGGATGCCCCCATTCCTTCACCACCACAATGGACTGGACTTTTCCCTTTGTAAGTACTTGACTTAGTTATTTTGCCACAGTAGCAAGAAAGATACCTGACAAAATCTTCATCAGGGGAATTTTCACTCAAGTACAAGTTTGAAATGTTTTGCTTTTATCTTTTTAATCTAAGTTGCTCAGAATAAGTGTTATATTACAAAATAGTGTCTCATTCAGTTTTTCTGTGTCTTTTGTTTTGTATAAAAACTACTTATAAAAACTTCATATCAAGGTCTAGGAACGGGCACCTCCAAACACACTAGGCTCCCACACAGAGGGGGGAGGTCCTTGGACATTCCACAGGGCAGGGAACCCTGACTGCTCT
>LOJH01036423.1:7411-22931 GCA_001685095.1 Ellobius talpinus | reverse complement strand
CCTCTTCTGGCCTGCAGGTATACACACAGACAGAATATTGTATACATAATTAATAAATATTTAAAAAAGAGAGAAAGAAAGAAAGAAAAAGAAAGAAAGCATTTGCCTTTACTGACCTGGCATACACCTGAGGTCCTGTCAGTCTGTAAACCCTGAGGAGTCAAGCTAGTATTACCGCATCTAGCAGGTAAGGAGGCTAAGAGGGGAGTGCTCAGGCAAGTTGTCAAGTATAGAGACCGGGCTTAATGCCAGCACCGTCTGCGTAGTGGGCCGTGAGCCAGTCATGGGGATTTCCGTGACAGTTCTACCTGTTACCTGTGTCACAGCCAGGTGGCAAAGGGTCCCTCTTCTCTTCTGGCCACTCAACAATGTCTTCTCTCCTAGGACTGCTCACTGCAACGGTGGCATCTCGAATCCACCGAGCTGCCCAACCTGCCCTCCTCTACTTGGTGCCATTTACCTTATTGCCACTCCTCACCATGGCCTACTTAAAGGTGAGAGAGCTGCAGCCACCAGCAGGGAAGCAGCAACGTGCACTCTTGGTTTTAGTAGGTTTTGTTTAGAGCTGTTGACAGGAAGGGCTAGTGACTAAGTCACTGCATCGTCACAGGTCATTGATTAACTGAAGTCACAAGAGTCATCCTGTTGACTTCATTAGCTTTGTTTGGGATAAATTATTTAATATTGAGGCTAGAAAGATGGATCAGTGGTTCAGAGTCCTTGCTGTTCTTGGAGAGGGCCCAGCTTCAGTTCCCAGCACTTGCATGGCAGCTCACAACCATCTGTGTATTTATTACTCTAGTTCCAGGGGATCCAACACCTTCTTTAGGACTCCATGGGCACCAGACACACACATGCTGTACATACACACATGCACACATAAAAATAAATATAAGTTAATATTTACTATTAAGACAATATATGATTTCAGTCCCCCAAATCCCTAATTTGAAGTAATTTTTTTTTCTTTTTAAAGATTTTTGTTGTTCTTGAGACATGGTCTCACAAGGTAGCCCTGCTTGGACTGGAACTGGCTATGTAGTCCAGGCTGGCCTATTTACAAGGATACACCTGCCTCTGCTTCCTATATATACTGGACCATGCACAACCCTAAAGATTTATGTGTGTACCTGTGTCAGCCCTAAGAGTGATTTATTTACCAGGTTTTTAGCCTCTCGGTTTACAGATAAGAAACAGACAGATGTTCATGAACATGCAAGGGAGGTAGACCTTCCCTCAGGAAAGGCTCAGGGTAGGTGCGCCAAGTCCCCAGAGGCCTGGGCACCTGCACTGAGTAAGGCTGACGCTCTGTGACCACCACAGAGCATTCCAGCATGAGAAAAGAGGTGCCTCTCGTTTGACCCTGAACTCATCGCTGTCCCTTGTGTCCCCAGGGTGACTTAAGAAGGATGTGGTCTGAGCCGTTCCACTCCAAGTCCAGCAGCTCCCGGTTCCTGGAAGTATGATGGGTCACGTGAGGAGTGACCAGGATGTCATCATCACCCTATCTCTCACCTCGCGGTTTTGTTTCCTCTAAAAGCTGGCCTGGTACTCAGAGGAGCTGCAGCGTGACTGGGATTTGCTCCTGAAGGGATTGCCGGAGGGTGCTGCAGCCTGCAAGCCCTTTGCTTCCTGCACGCTAGGAGAGTGGACCTTCCAGAAGTGACTGCTCTCCCCAGCACTCCCTCCCCAGGTTTTCATGGATCTGCACCAGACTGTTTCCTTGCGGGGAGCGGCAGAGCTGACTTATTTAACAACTCCAGACAGCAAGGACTTGTTCTAGAACGTTGAACACTAAAAGGATGGGAAAAAACAGCAAACGGAAGTTTCTTCAGTGAACCCTCCAAAACTTTGGGACCAGTTTCCTATGGGGGACTCCATTTCAGAGACCTGGGACAGAAGTTCTGTCCTTCTATTTTTTTTCCCTTTTGGATTTATTAAATATTTTCTGTGGTGTGAAGTGACTTATTAAATCCACAGACATTGAATGACTTGTTACAACATACACATAAGAATTTGTTGTAATGACTGTTTCCAACCGTGTTGGCAGTAAGCAAGGACACGGTTTTATACATACGTACATATATATATACACGCACATAGATATCTATGAGTAAACAGCGACTAACCCTGCTAAGATCATGCCGTGTAGCAGACAGGGCTTGCTGTGGTTTGAGCATGTAGAGCAGTTGACTGGCTTCCTTGCATAAGCTGCCTCTCCCTCAGGAGTCACTGTGTGAACTGGTGACTCATGGGCTCTGGGGACCCCTACTTCTTTTGATCAGTGTAGCAAATTAGGGATAAAAAGTTTCAACTTTTTGACCCTTTTCTTTTTACAGGCTTCTCACAGTTTTTAGTAATCGCCTCTTGAACCAGTGCATGTATTATAGCAGCCAGGTGTCTTTGTGCTTTCCGATCATAGTAATGTACTACCTGTAAATACAGTTTTCTATTTTATATTTTTTTGTATTTTTTGACATTTTGTTTCATTGGTGCGCTGTATTTTCCATGCCCTCACTCCTTTAAGAAAAAAAAAAGGAAAAAAGCAACACAATCCTGTCCTTGCTGTTGTGATTACAGTCTTGGTTCACCTGTGGTGGTGACATCTGGGGACAGATGTCAGTTGCCTCTCTGAAAATGGAACTGAAGTCCACAAACTGGGGCCGGAGAAAGCTGTATCATGACTTCAGATCCTGGCCCCATGCTGTCTGGCCTCTACAGGGCCGGGCACCCAGTGACTAGCATAGTGTCTGCTCACCTTTATTTCACCGTCTCTCAGGCTGGTAAACTGTCTGGGGTCACTGCCAGCATGGCCTGCCTGTGCAGTAAGTTGGTGCTGGCGACCCCAAGACTGCTGTCATCTGGCAGAGATCACAGTTGTGGCCTGTCTTGTCAACATAGCAGGATGCCGTCATGGTGTTGAGTTCCTCTGTCATCTTCAAATTCTGCTGAAGGGTTTGAGGGTTTGGGGTTTGTCTCTAATAAATGACTCCTTTTCTAGCTCTTGTCCTGACTTCACTTTGTTGGTTGGTGCTGAACTCCTCTAACTTGCACTGTGCCAGACACTGATGAGAAAACCCTGTGCCCAGCATTGTCACCTGTAGCTCTGGCTCCATTCTGGCACTGTCACAATGTAGAAGCTCCCATTGTCTGCAGAAGCTCAGACTACATGTGGCATTGGTGACCACTGAAATAGGCCCCTGCACTCAGTGCTGGTGGGGAGGGAACTCCATAGTAAGTGCCTGTAAGGGCCAAGAATGCCCAGCAGTTGGTCATTTCAGTCCCAGACTAAGGAATGGGACTCTGTCTCACCATGGGATGAGTTTGTTGGAAAAATCTTGCATGCCACTTTAACTTCAGCACACATTCACAAGCCTGTCTTCAGAGCTTGAAAGCACGTCCCAGAAGCCTTGGCAGATACCAGAATGTCTTCCCGTTCTGGAAGGCTATCAGAGGGAAGTGGGGCCTGGGGAGATGCTGTCCCCTCCCTGTGCCTGCTACACTTGTCCTGCTCCTCCTGGGTTCGATGTGTTCTCAGTTGTCTGTTAGGCAGGGTCTTCATCATTCTCAGATTTGGTCCCCAAACCTGCATGCTGTGTTTGCACCCACTCACAGGTGAGCTGGTAAACATTTCACACAAAGTGTGGCATGCTCCGTTCAGACTGCCATGGTATAGGCCATCTTCCAGTAAGGTGTGCCACATAGCTCCCTGTATGGGACAGCTGGAGCTGTGGGGACTAAAGCAGCAGGCTACTAGCTTGATGTCTTCCAGCAGGCCAGCATAGGCCTCCACTACCTGGGTTGGCTACTGTACCCATGAGAAAAAAAGGGCAGTGGGAAAGGGATTTGGTCTTGTCACTAGTGTTGAAAGTAGGACCTGGGGTTTGTGGAGCACTCCATACGGGTCACCCAATCAGCCCTTGTGAGACACTGCAGTTTAGGAAACACATGTTTTCAGAGCCGGGGAATAAAATGGGTTTTTATTCTTTTTATTTTATCTGTAGGTCTTAAGGGCACACCATGTGCTTGTCTGATGTCCATGGAGGCCAGAAGAAGGTCCCGGCTCCTCTGAAACCGCAGCTACGGTAGTTGTGAACTGTCTTGTGGACGTCAGAAACCAATGAGTGCTCTGCAAGCGCCCCCTTCTCTAAAGAGTGGATGTGGGTGTTTCCCCTGCATGTATGTGTGCTCCCCAGGAACTGGAATCAGAAGTGTTTGCAAGCTGCCGTGTGGGTGCTGAGAACCAAGCCCATGTCCTTTGCAGGACCAAGTGCTCTTAACCACTGAACCATCTCTCCCCCTCTTAAAGATGTTGAGACAGAAGCCAGCAGTGTGCATACTCGCTCTCCAGGGCTCACCACTCAGCCTCACCACTGCCCATTTCTTCGGCACCCAATGGGGAATGGTGGCCCCAATGTCTTTGAGCAGGAGACGAAAGCATTCAGCTGAAACTTAGAGCTAATGCCTACAGTCTGGCTGCTCTTGGGAAGTGGGAACTCAGACTTGCCTGGGTTTGCATTCAGCCTCCTTAAGATTCCCTCTGCTTCTGAGAACCCAAGGTCCTTTCTGTCCTTGTAAGACATTCAGCCATATGTCATTACTGGCACAGGTACTGGGTATTTACATAAACCAAGTTTAACGTCCTAGTCCCTTTACCCTTGCAGTCAGGATGGGAGAGGTAGCTCTTGAACACTTGATGTGGTAGCCAATCCTAGACACAAGGACATAGTTACACAGCAGCTCCATGTTGAGCTCAATAGAAGATCCCATGGCTCACTACCGCTCTCTGCCTCACTGTGGATAGCACAACATCCCAGGTTCCATGTGGCAGAGCTAGACAATGCTCGCTAAGAGCAGGCTGGTGCAGAAGCCAGGGTTCCTATTAGATGTAACATAAATGGCCACAGAAAGATAGCATGGCAGCAGCTTGTGGCACAGTAACCTTTAACCACAGCAGGGCTCAGAAGTCTGTCTTAGGGGCATTCCCCTGCCAAGAGGGCGTGACAGCCCTATGTGTGGCACTTAATGCTGGTTAAACCAGTGTGCTGTTGCCTTGGGTATTTGAATAACACTAGGTGTGGCAGCCTAAATAGGAACATTGCAAGATCAGAAGAATTACAAACCCTAGCATGGACACTTGGAATGGTAGTCCATGTTTTCTGGTTTTTCAAGACAGGGTTTCTAGTAGCTATACTGGAACTCACTCTGTAGACCAGGCTAGCCTCTACTTCTCGTGGTTTGGTTCTGCCTAGTTGGCCACTTCCCTGTTCAGTAGATCGTGTGAAGCTTGGTGCTGATACACCAGCAACAGAGGCACTGAGGGTCTCAATCCATTAGCCTCAGCTGCTCCAAATCCCACCCCCGCCAGAGATGAAGAGGGGGCAGGAGGGAGGCTGTTGGACAGGGGTGGAAACAGGCTAAGACACAGGCCGGGGAGTCTGCCAAGCAGTGGGCAGGGAGACTGTGCCTCGTACAGAATGAAAGAAGTGGGTGTCCACAGGACAAAGAGCAGGATGGCCGCCTGCCAGCATTCCAGGCCGCGAGTGCCAGTTCCTCTGCTTCACCCTGGCACCACGCCCATGTGGGAGACACAAAGTACAGCCCAGGACCACACAGCTAGAATTTTCTTGGAACCAGGTCTGCTGCCTGAGACCCTAAGGCCAGAGGACAGGAGGAATAGGCTATTAACCCAAGGAAATTTTGTGAGTTTGGTGAATGGCAGCCACCAGGCATCAGAAACAGCTCCCACTGTCGTTTGAAGCAAGTGCTATCGGTGTCAGAGGACAGGCCACAGCACCAGACTGGACCAGAAAAACCCAAACCTCTGCCCACCAGTACAGAGGGTTTTAACCATTCCCACATCGGGCCCCTCAACAAGCCCAGCTCCAGGGGACGCCACGCTTCTGCCCTGTACCAGTGAACACACACGCAAAGTTTACAGACTAAATCTCTAAACCACTGTACGTATGAACAAACTAATTTTCCTAATCATGAGATCACAGCTTCACACAAGCCAAGAATCCCTAGAAAGGAGGCAGCAGGATGTGTGCATTCAGCCAGCCAGAGTTCCAGCAGATTTGATGTCAGCAGCAGAACGCCTGTGGCCAGTGTGAAGACAGTAGCTGCCGCTGAGATCTCAGTCCTGCCAGACAGAACCTTAGACACATGAAAGAGAGGATGCCCCAAGTGGTACTAAAAAGGGTACCAAGTCTGACGGGGCAGGAGGAGCCCCTGTCCACACCACCCTCCTGAAAATGACAACTGTGAAGTCCCAACCAAATAAACCACCCAAGAAGCAGTGAGGAGTGACAGAGCAGGGGGGAGGTGTCAGGAATCTGCCATGTGTCCTCCACGAGCCATCATCAGCTGGAAAGGTGGCTAAGTGGTGAAGAGTGCTTGCAGCTCTTATAGAGGACAACAACCAAGAGTCTTTCTGTCCTCCCCTTGCTGAGGTAGGGTCTCTGGCTTCAGCTGCACACTTTAGCCTGGCTGGCCCCCAAGCCTCAGGCAGTTCTGTCTCTATAGGAATGCTGGGGTCATGGTGTGCACAGCCATATCTGGCTGTTTTGTGGGTTGCAGGGATTGAACTTGGGTCACCAAATTTGAACAGCTGGTGTTTTGACCAACTGAGCCATTGCCCAGGCCTAAGTGCCCAGATTTAAAGGAAACTCCTCAGCAGAATTTTTGTGGTGTGCGAATCCTCAGGATGCAGTTCTAGTTATTCACATTTGAACAGAAAATGAGACCCGTACTCCAAGGCAGTTTGTACCAATTGAAGTGGCCCAGTTGTTGCTAGAACCGTAAAGGTTTCTAGATAATTATTTATTACTTATACACATAAATATGTATGCATGTGTTGCTGTTTTATTATGTAATAGGGGGCTGACTTATTTCAGAGACAGATATCCAGGCTGCCACAACTGATCCTCCTGAGTAGCTAGGATGGCAGGCATAGGCCCTCATACCTAGCAGCATTTTAGACATGATCTTACTTTGTACCCATGACTGGCCTCGAACTCACAAAGATCCACCTGCCTCTGCCTCCTAAGTGTTGGGATTAAAGGTGTGTGCCTCCATGCATGGCAACATTCAAGACTTAAAGCAGCTATTATAACTACATTCCAAAATACACAGGAAAATACACTCATAATAAATGAACAAATAGAAACTGAGAAAAAAAAAGGCTGGAAAGATGGGTCAACGGTTAGAGCACTGGTTGCTCTTCCAGAGGACCCACGTTTGCGTCCCAGCATCCACATGGCAGCTCACAGCTGTCCAGGCCTGGGGATCTGCTGCCCTCTTCTGGTCTCTGTAGTCACTACATGCACATCATGCCCAGGCGTGCAGGTAAAACAGAGTAAACAAGTTCAAACTGGGCGAATCCCAGTACTCGGGAGGCAGAGGCAGATGAATCTCAGAGTTTGAGGCCAGCCTGGTCTACATAGTGAATTCCAGGACAGTCATAGCTACATAGTCTTGAAACACCAAAACAAAGTACAGTAACAAGGGAAACAAATTGGCCAGTCCTGGTGTTTGATTCCCAGGGCCCAGCAAAGGATTGAGTTGCCAAAGTCTTGCACATTCAAATATGGCTCAATTTCTATTTCACATTCACTCAAGAGGCAGTGTGGTCTGTAAAGTGAATTCTAGGCCAGCCATGATTACATAGTGAGACCCTGTTTGAATTTTTTTTTAGCTAAAAAAAAAACTAAGAACTTCTCAAACCCACCAGAGCTAGGAAAGGTGTAGCGTCCTCATTTAGACCCCATGAAGACACCTGGCTGCCTGGTATGTCTATCATGGGAGCTGCCGCTCAGCTCAGCTCCTACTGTGGCCTGTTTAAACTGCCAACCTCCATCTGGATCCACCCTGAACTCTGCACCGGCCTCAGTCCAGTCCAGAAGCCCTGCGACTTTGCTTGAAGTCTCTCCAGCAGTCTCTGCTGCTATTTCACCACCACTGCAGTGACTGGGGAAAGGGGCAAGAAGCCTGCAAAGTCCCATGTGGGTCAAAGGAAACCCACCTCATACTTGGGAAAGTGAGGCAAGGGATCACTGCAGGTTCAAGGCCAGACACATGTGTGTGTATATATATGATGCTATATAGCGGGGGGGTGGTGCACACCTTTAATCCTAGCACTTGGGAGGCAGAGGCAGGTGGATCTCTGAGTTTGAGGCCAGCCAGGACTGAAAAAAAGATACTATATATGGCATGTATATAAATAGGTTATATATCATATATATGTGATAATGATGGGAAAGAAAGCCACACTTAAGGACTTCCTAAGTATGGAAACCAAAATCAGAAAAAAAAAACCTAGAAAGCAACAGGAGGGCTGAGCAGACAACTCAGCACTTCCCACACAAGCACAAGGACTTGACCTGGACCAGGACCCGCACAAAAAAGCATGGCACACAGATGGATCCCCAGCACTGGGTAGGGAGAGACGGGGATCACTGGGGCTTCCTGGCTGCCTACCTACCTCCAGGTTTGGTGAGAGAGCCTGTCTAAAGGGAACCATAGAGACCATGAAACAAATGTAAAATATGCCAGCAGCATGTACTCTACCTCGCCCTCCTTCCCTCCCTCCCTCTTAGTGATCACCTTTAATCCCAGTGAAGCAGGGGCAGCCTGGTCTACTTAGTAAAAACCTGTTTCAAAAAAAAGGAGGGGGGGACTAAAAAGTTTCAAGAAATTTAAACACCACAGATGTTCTGAGGCCACAATACAATTAAGATAAATACCAGTGATAATGGGCATGAATTTCCTGTTTGGAAAAGCTGGCTACCAAACACTGCCAGTGTCCTTAATGGCCACTGAATTGTGACTTTGAAATACTTTGAAATGGTTAAAATTGTTAGATTTATTACACTTCTAAAAACATTTTTTTGTGTGTGCCATGTGAGTGTTGGTGTCAACGGAGGCCAGAAGAGGGTGATGGGTCCCCTGAAGCTGGAGTTACCAGCAGCTGTGAGCTGCCAAATGTGGGTGATGGGTACCAAACTCAGGTCCTCTGTAAGAGCAGCAAGTGCTCTCCATCCTCCTCCCCAAATAGTTTTAAAACACAATACTGACAATGTCAATCAATAAAGCCAACAGCTGGCTCTTTGGAAAGCGGAATATAATCAATAAAATTCACAGATGCAATTTGGGAAATCAGGGATTAGAGTTGCTGAGCTAAATCAGGACAAAACCACCAGATGGATCAACACTGGGGGATGGCCCACTAAGCCACCAGCCTGGACACTTCATGAAGATGAGTCACAGGCGCCAACTGCAGGCAGATGTGCTGTCGCTGGTCCTAGACCAGCAGCACCAAACAACAGAGAAAACCGGAGCGGAGTACCAGCCTCCTGGACCCAACTCAGGGATATGCGACCGTCCTCAGGATGGGCAACTGCTGGAGAACACGGGTGTAAAGGACCATGGTGTCTGCAGCCGACTTCACAGCAGCTCAGGCTCAAATGCACCTATAGGGAGAGTTCAAAACTCAAGTTCTCTTGGGAGGCAGAGGCAGGCGGATCTCTGTGAGTTCGAGGCCAGCCTGGTCTACAGAGCGAGTTCCAGGATAACCAGGGCTGCATTGAGAAACCCTGTTTTTCAGAAAAGAAAAAAAAAAAACCTCAAGCTCTAAGTGAACCAACAGGTCATGTCCTTGTGGAAGCCAAGCTGCCACCACCACCACTTGGTCATGACAGACTATGAACTCACGATAGCTCTCTGCAAACACCTCAGTGTGCACACCAGAGCTTGGCTCAGTGACAAAGTTACCTCCCGGTGGAGAAACATTCCATGGCCTCCTGAGCTGCCCTGCACCCAGAGGCTGGGAACCTGTCCTGAGATGTGCCCTGCACCCAGAGGCTGGGAACCTGTCCTGAGATGCAGAAATCCACACAGGCCAGCTTATTTCACCGAGCACAGCTCATGGCTATGACAACGCTTAGATGCAGCGAAGTGACAGCTGGGTCCCAGGCACAGAGCCCATCCCTCCTGCACCACCTTGACAGGAGCCTCTGCTACAGAACTAAACAGGCCATGGAGCCCCCTGGACACTCATACCCACTGTTCCTGGCTCACAAGGTCCCCACCTGAGGGTGTGACTTGGAGGGGCAGCCACCTGCCCCTAGGTAGGATGAGCTAAACTAGAGCCAAGCCACACTCTGCTCTGCACTTCTGGCTTACACTTGAGCCCACAGAAATAAGATTCAGGGAACCAGGGAGAGAGGAAGAGAAAACCCTCTGGTGCGCACCTGGAGCCAGGAGGGAGAAACACTTCTGCAAGCCACGCAGACCCCCCTGCCCTCAAGAGCATTGGCGAGACGCTTCCTGAGACAGGTGGCTGCCCTGCCCCCACCCGGGAGCCCACTTGAGCAGTGGCAAAACCAGAATCTAAACTCCCAGAATGAAGTTCATATTGTTGTCACTTAAGGCCAGCAAAGGGCACAGCAGTCCACACGCAACAGTTCACCTGCCCAGCTGCTCTCTGGGGACTGGGACAAGGATGCCTCCAGTCTGAGGACCCCAATCTCTGCTCACCCGCTTGGTCAGGCGACAGACCCACCACACCACACATATTCACACATGTTGGGTGAGAGCTGTGGCCAGAAGACCCAGTGAAGACAGACACAGGAGGGCCAGGCAAGGCGCTTTATTGGCCATAGGCAGCCTACAGCCACCCAGCATAACACACACCTGCAGTCATCTGACCTCCAGCGAGGGCCCCATGACCCAGCCACCCCAAGCCGACCCTGGGGACTCAAACACTGAAACTCCTGCCACCGAGGCCCCGCCATTTGGGCCACCCCCTCCTCCTGACCCCTGCCCCGTCCCCTGTGTTCTTGTCACTGAGCAGCAGGGCTCATGGGGAGAGGACGGGGTGCCAGGGTCGGTTAGCCCTCCCATGGCCTGCCTCCAGCAGACTGCTCACATGAAGCTCACATGAAAGGGATGGTTGTAAAGAAACAGCCAAGCCCAGTTCTGAAGTGACAGCTCATTTCTTCTCGGGCACAGGTCACGGTGGCTGGCCGTTCCTCTCCCTGAAACAGACGTCCCCCAGTCTGACTGGGAGGGTACGGTGAGGGGCGGAACGGGCAAAATGAGGCAGGTCCCTTTATGGTCTGACTGGGCCTCAAAGTTTAGTCATGAGGCTGTTGGGCCTTTGCCTTGGTCCGCAGGCAGGCAAGCCCCTGAGAGGGCTCAGCTCCGGTAGCTCCGGAGCAGGTGCCCGGCAATCACCAGTCTCTGGATTTCACTGGTACCCTCGTAGATCTCTGTGATGCGAGCATCTCGATAGTACCGCTCGGCTGGCATCTCCGTCACATACCCCATGCCGCCCAGGATCTGGATGGCCTAAGAGGGAAAACAGGCACTATGAAGAAGTCCCCCACAACTGGGGAAAGACAGGGCAGGGACTCAGCCTCAAAAGGGGAGCAGCTGGGGAAAGGGCCACTCCCATGGGCCCAGCGCTCACCTGGTGGCTAATGGCGGTTGCAGCCTCAGACGCAGCCAGCTTGGCCATGGCCGACTCCTACCCACCAGGAATGAATGGCAGAGTCAACACCTTCAACTTCCAGACACCCCTCCCCAGCTCAAAACCCTCTGTGAGTAGCATGAACAGCCTTCCCCTTAGTACAGGGAACCCGCAGGCCTACATCTGACTTCTCTTTCAAAGGCCTAGGGTGCCCCTTTCCCCCAACTTCAGGATATGCCTTGGGAGCCCCTCCCCACAGGCACCTTGGTAAATGGCTTCTTATTGTCCTTCAGCATGGCAGCGCGCCAAGTCAGCAGGCGGGCGCTCTCCAGGGCCAGGGCCATGTCTGCCAGCTTGAACTGCAACAATCCAGTCCCACCCATCAGCCAGGACTCCCCCTCCCAATGGCCAGGGATGGGGGTGTGAGTGGCAGGGGTGGGAATGGTGAGGTGAGGTGACAGGTGACCAGGTAAAAAGCAAGGCTTTCTTCGCTTTGTCCAGGCCCAGCTCCAGAAACCCTGTCCTCCAAACCCTACCTGGATGTTCTGGAGCTTGGTGAGCGGTGCCCCAAAGGCATTGCGGCTCTCAGCATATTTCACGGCACAATCGAGGGAGGCCTGGGCAATGCCCAGAGCCTGGGAGGCAATGCCAATGCGGCCCATGTCCAGGGTTTGCTGTAGGGACCACCCAGTCAATAGCTGCAGGCTGGGCCCAGGACCTGGCCCTAGGGGGCTGCCCTGCTGCCAGGCTCACCATGGCTATCTTGAAGCCCATCCCTGGCTCCCCCAGCAGGTTCTCCTTTGGGATGCGACAGTCCTCAAAGATGAGGTTAGCTGTAGATGAGGCCCGGATGCCCAGCTTATCTTCCTTCTTGCCCAGTGTGAGCCCAGGAGTGGGCATGGGAACCAGGAAGGCACTGATACCCTGTAAGGCCCCAAAAGTTAAAGTGACTCCCCAGAGCTGCTAGAGCCCCACACAGACACCCCAGTTCAAGTCCTGCCCCGGGACCCTCTGCTGGATTTTGGGAGGAGCACCAACTCCACTGGGGAAGGAAAGGCCCCACCTCAGCAGGAGCAGCAGCAGCAGGGCCAAGAAAGTTCTGGCCTAGAGATTGCAAGGACCTTCCCAGGGGTGTGCTGGCCCATTCTGGGCTCCCACCTTGTTCTGCCGGGACCGGTCTGTGCTAGCAAACACCACCGTGGCTGAAGCCTCCCAGGAGTTGGTGATCCAGGCTTTGGTGCCGTTGAGAACCCATGAGTCACCGTCTTCCCGGGCCGTGGTGGAAGCAGCTCCTGCATCACTGCCATTCCCTGCCAGGAGCACAGACTCAGGCACTGCACCCCTCAAGGCACAGGCATCTTACTGTGAGCCCAGCTCTGACACAAAGACCCTATGACCTGGGCTCTAAAGCTGGAACCTGCCTCCCAAACCTGACTCATCCACAAGGACACAGGGATCAGAACAGGCATGGGACATATTCAAGTTGAACCTTCCCTCACCCCAAGTGGGCATATGCCTCCTGGGTGTCCAGGCACCTGCGGTCCAGCCTGGCAGTCCACCCAGAGGCCCCTCCAGGGGTCCAGGACTCCAGGCCTGCCTTTTCCCCTGGGAACTTCTAGCTTTTGCCTGTCACCCTGATTCTGAGGTGAGGAGACAAGGGACCCTGCACTGTGCAGTACCTGGCTCACTGAGAGCAAAACAGCCGATTTTGTCACCACTGGTGAAAGGGGTGATCCACCGCTGCTTCTGCTCCGGGGTTCCAAACTTCAGGATGGGCCCCAAGTAGAGAGACTGGTGGGGTAAGCAGAGAGGTGGAGGCCACTCCAAGACTCACTCTCTCCAAAGGCCCTCCCAGAGGACTAAGGCCACAGGTGACTACAAGGAGACAAGTCTAGGAGCCCAGCTGCTGTGAGACACATAGCCAGGGTCCACACATATCCCAGGCAGCTTCCCCATCTGTGCCCAGGACCCTGGAAGGCTCACGTTGTTGACGCTCATGATAACTCCGGTGGAGGCGCAGCCGCGGCTGATCTCCTCTAGGGCAATGGAATAGGCCAGGTAATCCAGGCCCGCACCACTGAACTCCTCTGGGACATCCATGGCCAGCAGCCCGAGCTCACCCATCTTCTTCACCTGGCCCCAGGGAGAGATCACATCAGCGGCAACTGCCAAGAGCATCCTCTCCCAACTCCAGCCCTGCAGCCTGAGCCAGAGCACACTCATGAGGGCCATGGGCCCTAAAGTTCACACAGTGATTGTATCCCCAGATGAGGCTTGTATGGCAGCATCGTCTGCTCCAGGCATGCAGCCTCCGCACCTCGCAATGCCTGTCTCTCTGCCCACAGCTGTAACAGGGAACAGGCAGAGGGTGCCCACTGGAGGGCTTGGGGTAAAAAGCAGAAAGCAGTGCATCACGCCGACTTTTCTTCGTGAGCACACACGCACACCACAGGACCTTTGCATGTGCCGCTTACTCTGCCAGCAACAATCCACAGTTGGCAGTTCTATCCTCCCTACCTACACCCGCTCTCAGCTTCTTACACTACTGGGCACTGCAACACTTCCACAGCTGGAATCCCCCATCTAGTGCCATGCTCCTTCTCACCGCTGCCCTCTTCCCGACCACGAGGACAGACACTCATTCGTGGGATCTTGTCTCTGACTGCTGCCCTCTTCCCGACCACGAGGACAGACTCATTCGTGGGATCTTGTCCCTGACTGCTGCCCTCTTCCCGACCACGAGGACAGACACTCATTCATGAGATCTTGTCTCTGCCCTCACTGTTGTGGACCCAATGCCAGTGAGTGTATGAATCAGTGACAAGCACTTGGAGGACAATGACAATAGCAGCAACGGTTAGTTATCAGGTGCCCACTACACAGCCAACTTTCTACTAAGCGATGTGTGTGCCCTGTTCTCTTTGAGCCGCTGTGAAAGCAATCCTATGTTAATGTCACAGTGAGATGGAACCAGGGCTCAGAGAGGTTAAACAATCTGCTTACGGCCACAGAGCATCTAAGGCTACAGTTCTCCACCTGGGGCCTCGACCCCTTTCACGGGGCTCGCCTAAGACCACTGAAAAACACAAACATTACATTATGATTCGTAACAGCAGCAAAATGACAGTTATGAAGTAGCAACGAAAACCTCATGGCTGGGGTCAGCACAGCATGAGGAACTGTGTTAAAGGGTGGCAGTGTCAGGAAGGAGGAGAACCGCTACTCTAAGGGAATTTCAGCCAACTTTTCCATCACTCAGCTCGACCCCTCTCAGCCTGCTGTCTGTAGACATGTGGACCACACCCTGCCTGACTTCAGGAGAAAGACCTAAGCCTGCGGCCTCGGGATCCGGGACAAGGATAGAGGGGGGTGGTCACTATCATCAGATCTTTTACGGTCACGCTTCAGTGCCCAGTGAGGCCTGGTTCCAGGATCCCCTGCAGCTACAGAGCACACGGGTGCTCTAGGCAACGGCACCCAGCGTGCAGCCTCCACGTACTTCACTTTTTCCTTTATTCTTAGTTTGCATCATAAGTTTCTTGCCTGCAGGTGTGCACAGTATGCACAGGGCCCACAGAGGTCGGAATAGGTGTCAGGTCCCTGCCATCACCTTGGACTTCTGATCCTCCTGCCTCCACTTGCTGAGTGCCAGGACTACAGGCGGGCCCTACTTCCTGTGCTCAGCTATGAGCTGCCTGGAATCAAAGCCAGGGACCAATGCTCGCCAGGCCACACCCTTCCAGATGAGCTACATCCCAACCCTACTTACTATTTTTTTTTTCAAAAAAGCCATTTTTTGAGTTTCAAATATGGGTACTTCGCGCCATTTCCTCCTTCCCCATCCTCCCCCTAAGTCCTCTCACATCCCCCAGCTCCTCAGATCCTCTTACTCTCCAGCTGTTTGTTTGTTTTTTAGAACAACTGAGCCTCCTGCCTTTACCTCCAAGTGCTGGGCCACCATGCCCTGCACTGCAAAATAGATAATAAAATATATGGATTGAGGGGCTGGAGAGATGGCTCAGAGGTTAAGAGCACTGGCTGCTCTTCCAA